>OY829510.1:9392056-9642056 GCA_963691665.1 Clepsis dumicolana | reverse complement strand
GTTAGTTGGTTAGTTTGTTGGTTGGTTGGTTGGTTGGTTGGTTGGTTGGTTGGTTGGTTGGTTGGTTGGTTGGTTGGTTGGTTGGTTGGTTGGTTGGTTGGTTGGTTGGTTGGTTGGTTGGTTGGTTGGTTGGTTGGTTGGTTGGTTGGTTGGTTGGTTGGTTTATTGGTTGGTTGGTTGGTTGGTTGGTTGGTTGGTTGGTTGGTTCGTTGGTTGGTTGGTTGGTTGGTTGGTTAGTTGGTTAGTTTGTTAGTTTGTTAAATTGTTGGTTGGTTAGTTGGTTAGTTTGATAGTTGGTTAGTATGGTAGTTTGATAGTTTGATAGTTGGTTAGTTGGTTAGTTTGGTAGTTTAATAGTTTGATACTTGGTTAGTTGGTTAGTTTGGTAGTTTTAAAGTTTGATAGTTGGTTAGTTTGTTTGTTGGTTAGTTGGTTGGTTGGTTAGTTTGTTTGTTGGTTAGTTGGACAGTTGGTTAGTTGCTTAGTTTGTTAGTTTGATAATTGGTTAGGATATTAAAAAAAACATGGTGGCAGGGAACCCTCCGCGGGCAAAATTGAAAAGCGAATATCTCAGAGGCCAGTCTAGATAGATATAAGGTGCTTGAACCAATGTTGTTCAAAATAGGAAGGGTAATCTAATGAAGTAATTTTTTTTTCCAAGATGGCGGATTCAAAATGGCGGTGAAATTTTTTTTTGTTTGATTCGATTGAAATTTTGCATCCAGAGCTCTTGAAGGCCACAATATTCAACGCCATAATTATTTTTTTGATTTCTCAATTTTCCAAGATGGCCGCCATACAATGTTATGTCTGACTCACTGACTTACTGTTGTTTTGTAGCACATGGGGTAGCTCTCTGTAACGACTTGACCTACCGAGTTTGTCCGGAACTAAAGTCGCTCAGAACAGCCAACCAATGGGTGAACCGGTCAAAGTTTTTTCAAAATGGCGAAAACAAGATGGCCGCCATACAAAATTGATTGAATATTTTTTTTATTTTAAACCGAGCATGCTGAAATTTCGTTTCCGGGGCCTTTAAAGGCGACCAATTAGATTGATTGGATCGCGGATTTCTTTTATTCCGGTTTTGGTTTAACGTAAGTTTCAGTTCCCAAAATTCTTAAAAAATAGAAAATCGTTTCAACGGTGTAACTTGATAATACGTTTCAACGACAGTACATTTGATACAGTTACTTAGATTACATTTTCAATGATTACACGGAATTGACGCGGGGTCGGGGCACCACGAGTAGAGTTGGTTAGGTTTAGGATAAATTTTTTTTATGACCGCCCAGAATAGGCAACGTTCCTACGATAAAACGTTTTGTAAGTTCGTTCGTTCGTCGTTAGTTGATTGGTTGGTTTGTTGGTTAGCTTGATAGTTTGTTTAATATGCAAGCAAACTCGAGGCACACTTGTTTTCAAAGACATGTAAAATAATCCTCTAAAATCTAAAGTTTTATGGCCTAGCACTAAGTAGCAAAAATATGAAGTCGGTGCGACGCGAGCGGAATATTCTTTGGATGAAGCATCGACTTCTTAATTCTGCTACTTACAATACAATACAATAACTCTTTATTGAACACCACATAACAGTCAAAATAAGAAATAAGGCACAAAGAAAATACAAGGTAGCAATGGGCTACTTACTTAGTGCTAGGCCATAAAACTTTAGGCTTTAGAGGATTATTTTACGTTTTTTTTTCTAAGTTTTTTTGAAGGCGGTATTACTTTTTGGGACCACCTCAGGAGTATACCCTTTCGAATAAAAGAAGAATTTTCAAAATCGGTCTTCATTTGGCGGAGTAATCGATGTACATATATAAAAAAAAATACATACAGTGGAACGTAGAACCTCCTCCTTTTTTGAAGTCGGTTAAAAATCATCGATAAGCAGGTATATTAAATTTTTCTACATCAATGCTAAAAAGGAATTAACTTACTTACGTTTAAAATTTGGAGCTTGTTGGTCTGCTAGAAGTGGTTACCTTAGAATTATGATAATCAGTCAGTCAGTGAGTGTGTCAGTGACAAAACTAAGGAACTTTGACGGGCAATAGTTCTTAAACTACTTACAAGTTTAAACTGAATGTTATTAAATAGGTATACTTACATCTGTCACATTATTATGCCCTATAAATTCAGCCAATTCAGGGTTCTAGCTTTAGCCAGCACATAGTTACAGGATGTTGAAAATGGCCTGAATGCCTTCGAGATAAGGATGACGACTTGGCGGGGGCACTACCGTGCCTCTTTGTTCTACTCGACTTGGCGTGAGATCACCTTCACTCGATCGAGGGGGTTCTAAGGAGTAGTTAATCGAGAAATTTGTGTTCCGTCAACAAATACGGCACTGTGGGTCGAGCATGACTTTTCGAATCCTACGTTACGTAAAATCGAATAGTAAACTATAACGAGTTTGTATGACGTTTGGAACAGCGCCCGCCCGTGAGCGTATTTGGAACTAAAATTTAGTATGAGGTTTCTCGATCTTACGATAACTGCAACGTTACGCAGGATTCGACAAGTCGTGCTCGACCCTCAGATACGCAAAAGTATTTTTTATCTAGGGTGCAAGATATAGGTACATACCTACAATAAGCTTCCATCAGATTTGAAACTGTTACCTATGCCAAGTTTTAAACAGAAATTGCTGACATTACTTATTAATAAATGCTTTTAAGTATTCTATTTCTGATTACTGTTATAAATTATAAATGTGACTTTATAATTTCATAAATTATTATACTTATAGGTAAATACCTAGCATAATTTCAATTTTAATGATCAATTTTAATTTTACCTATGTAATGTTTTGTACGTGCCCATTGGCAAGACATAGAAGATCATAAATGTACATAACAAACAACTCTGTAATTTACAGCCTACCTATATTCTACAATAAAAAAAAACTGATTCTGATTCTGATTTCTTCCATATGACCACACTTGAAGTAGGTAGTCATCCATAAAGTTGACATAAGCTGTCCGAAATTGGAATGTACCATTTTTTGACTGCCTATGCTAATTCAAAATCCATTTCGAGGAATAGGTTTTCGTAACAATTTCCAATTATCAGATTTTATTCTAATGATTCTATTAATAGGTTATTGCTATTTTTTCATTTAACTTTATTTTGATCTTAATCATTGTGACGAAGACATATCAAAAACACAAGCTCGTAATATTTTTTACTTAACCTGTAATCACTACAACAAGAGACAGATTTGCAATTCTTCACTATATGAGATGAATGCAGACATAACATGCACAATTGTTTTACTTTTACTACCGACAGCTTCTTAGATGGAGATAACTTTACAAAATTAGGGCACTTTTCCAACTCATGACCCAGCAGTTATACACATGGAACACAAACACACACATACAGGCACCGTTGGCACCACAAGCGAAGATTTATTTCTAATAACTGGTTTACTTGTGTAACTCATAAGTAACATAAATACTCAATTTTTCTAAAGCCTTGCTTCTCTTTTCAATGAAATTTTGTAAATCTTCAAACTTGGGAATATCAATAGCAGAGTCAATTTGCAATATCGCAATATCCCGTTTCAATCACAACAAATAAAAAAGCATAAAGTTCTTATCGGGTAAATTAAACTTCGACAATAGATATACTTTACTTAAGTTTTCATTAAATATCCAAGACTCGATCCAAATTATTTTTTATTATTGGTGGACTCACAATGAAGTATCTTTTCATAACAAACAATTGGAATTTGTCTCTTTTTATTTTAGTAGGTATTTAGAGAAGGTTTCAAGCATTAGGATAAACTGTCTCCCGAGAAAGAAAAAAAATTAAGATCTTTATGTACTATGTACTAACCTATGTTGAACAAATAAAGAGATTTGTATTTTGTATTTGTATTTTAAGTAAGTCATAAGACAGACCTTGAACACATATCAACAAATAATGTAGCTTCTCAACATCACGTTTATGCCGATTATGAATTAAAGAACTGAATAATTTCCAAGACCCAATTCTCAAGTTTGCCAAGCTAAGTTTGGTGTCAGTTTTTAAATTTTCATTTAAATTAAAATTCATTTATTTCATGTTCCTTTGATACATATGTTGTTAGTTTGAATTAAAGTAAGGGTTAGATATATGCACGTATAGAGGGACGCACAATAAGCTCTGAACAGTGTAACCTTAACCTCCCTCGAGCAGCGCGCAAACCGTTATCCATTTTTTATAGATTTCAATCGCAATTCGAACATTTTAGTTACATCATACTCCGCGGCACGCCAGGCTTAGAAGACGCAAAACTCTAAATTGATCTGCATAAAAGTCCTCAATATTCTTAAAATCTTGTTCAATAAAATCGACTAAATCTGAACTTTCAACGTGCTCAAAGAAACGCATTATCGCGTAGTCCCGGTTAATTCTATACACATCAACCGTTGCGGGTTCAAAATCTCTACCGCCGTGATTACTCATTGTGTCGTGATTAATCATTAAGTAGGCTAAAAAACAAAAATATCATTCGACAATTACGAACAACATAACCTCTATCGATATTATTCATCTGTCAGCCAATGTCAAACGCAATTTTTTTTTATCCCTTCAGGGATAGGAAAAGGAGAGGAAGTCCACACAGCCATGTCTGCTGTTTTTTTTTGTCTGAAAGACTTCTTTTTTTACCAGACTGCCCAAGGAGGGTTATTTTTTTCGAGCGTATGTATGTATGTCTAATTCTTTGGCACGCTCTAGAGCTTAAACCGCATGACGGATTTCAACATGTGAGGTGTCATTAGAATCGTTTCAGTTGTGGAAATGACATACGGTATATTGTTTCCCGGAATTGCAGTCGGGTTTTCTGTTTTTAATTTTAAGTTGGTTAGGTTATTGTAATAATAAACTTCAATGTTCAATTCAATTCAATTTTTAAAGAAGTATAGCTCCATCGATACTATCGATGATTCCGCCAATGTCGAGGTTGAAGAAGACACTATCGGTAATTATTGAACCGTTGTTCGGTAACTTCGCCGCGCGGTGCGGTACTCAGATGAGAATCTAAACTTCAATGTTTATTAGGGCCGAAGCCAAGTCACGTCAAACTCAAATGACATTTCCAATGACGTTTCCACAGCTTCGACAAGAACTTGAAAAATCACTAATATTTTTCTGTGTTGTTTTATCTTTTCCAAAACCAATTATTGACATCAATATTGAAGATCCCAATAAATAAGCAAAGTGTCATTTTAATCCGTTACGTGGTTTGTGAATTGAGCATTACGTTACGAGGCGACGCCACAAAGGCAGTTATGTTACTACATATCATATATTACAGGGCCGTGTTTTATAAGGCTACAAGTTACAATTTACAAGCGGAAGTCTCGTTCTATCACTTTTTATTAGAAAGAGACTTCCGCTTGTAAATTGTAACTTGTAGTTTTATAAAACACGGCCCAGGTATACAGGTTACACCTCGCCCGCAGCTGTGATGAAGGCCTGTACCCATTTTTGGAAGCTTATTAGGCTAATGGTATTTGTGTTTTGTTTCATTTTGTCGTGTAATTTACGAGACAAAACACAAATATTATTAGTCTAATAAGCTTCAAGAAACGAAGCCGTGGGCCGACTTTAATAAGCTACAAATTACAGTTTTATATACTTCAATAAACTGGCTACATTAGCAGTTTTTCAATATAAATTATTCAAACAAAGTTGCCATTTTGTACTTGTGGTACAGCTGTAAAATGTGTGTAAAATTGTAGCTTGTAGCTTTATAAAATCGGCCTTGGCGAGCATGGTCCGACAGGCTCTTGGTTGTTTTTTTTAGTGTTTGAAAAAAAAAATCTTCTTTCAGCAAGAGTTATTGTAACTCTGGGCCGTGATTTATAAATAAAGCTACAAGTTACAATTTACAAGCGGACGTCTCGTTCTATCACTTTTTGTTAGAAAGAGACTTCCGATGTTTCATTTTGTAAAAATAATTTATGATTACTGTATTAAATAAGCGTCAACGTCACTAGCCAAACAAAATAGTAAAAAAAAAGACAATTAAATATGAGAAAATATTTCGGTACCTGTTTCTTATAATCGACTTTTCTGTACAATAAAAATAAATAGGTAATTTTTTTAGACAATCCCAATTAAGGTTTTTTTTTGTCAATAAGGCGTGACGCCTTTTTTCGCCTAACCAACGCGCTTCAACGCTCCAAGCTTTTTAACCGACTTCAAAAAAAGGAGGAGGTTCTACGTTCCACTGTATGTATTTTTTTTTTATGTATGTACATCGATTACTCCGTCAATTGTAGACCGATTTTCATTTTTTTTTTTGAAAGGATATACTCCTGAGGTGGTCCCATTGTCACCAAGTCATGATCTGATGAGGGAAATCGAGGGCAACCCTCAAACTTTACAGGCACGTACTACGTGTTGCATATATTTTCTAAGGTTATTCAAGTATTTGCGTCTGGTAGTCGTCATCTCATGATGATGAACTGATGATGGAAGGTACAACTCCTTAGCGGTTAGGAGTTGGAGGATAATTCTGAAAACGTATAATCATTATTCGAAAGGGTATACTCCTGAGGTGGTCCCACTGTCACCAAGTCATGATCTGATGATGGGATCTCAGGTAAATCGAGGGCAACTCTCAAATGTTATAGGCACGTATCATGTGTTTCATATTCTAAGGCTATTCAAGTATTTGCGTCCGGTAGTCATCATCTTATGTTGATGAGCTGATGATGGAAGGAACAACTCCTTAACGGTTAGGAGTTGGAGGATAATTCTGAAAATGTTAAATCAACGCAAATTGTGAAATAAAAATCTTTTAACAAAAATGTAAAACCGCCTTCATTCAAAGAATATTCCGCTCGCACCGCACCGACTTCATATTTCTGCTGCTTAGTGCTAGGCGATAAAACTTTAGGCTTTAGTTTCTGTTGTCCGAAATAAACGCATTTTATTTTATTTTATTTATTTATCATTATTTTAAAGGATTATTTTACGTTTTTTTTTAAGGCTTTTTTTTTGAAGGCGGTTTTACTTTTTTTTATGAATATGGCCACTTAGACGTCGTTGGCGAAAAAAAAAGAGGCGATTGTCTATTGTTCTTTTCGCGCCGTTTCGCGGCGTATGTAAGCTTATGCTAACTACGAACGAAACTACGGAAGAGATTTTAATTTGCAAAAGTACCGTGATACTGAAGTTCAACCAGAGTGAGTACCTACTACATATCCTAGCTGTAATACTGTAAGTTATAATTGTAACGTAAACATTAATGTCGAGTGATATCACTTTATTATTTTCTTTAGATGAAACGAAGCCTGCAGTCAGCATTTTCGTGTAAGTATTTTTATAATCAAACCTTAACACGTTAGTACTTGCTTCCCTTGTTTTTCAAAAGAAGCAATTGTTATAACGATCAGTATTCTATTTTGGTTTATTTGATTGTACAGATTTTATACAGCTTTCAAGTTAAAATAGTGAAAAATCAATCGTAGAAAAACAGTAAAAATGGTCGTAGTTTATTTAAGAAAACATGAACAATATTATTCAAAATTATTTTGTGCTTCTTATTTATACCTATAAATGTATTTATTGCACAGTGGGGTAATTTTTTTATTTTTATTAAGTACTTACCTATATTACTAAATAGCATGGAAGTCGTATAAAGTACTAGCTTATGCCCCGCGGCTTTGCCCCCGTGAAATATTTCAAAATGGGCCAGTTCCCTATCCTGTAGGAATTTCGAAAAATCCCTTCTTAGTGCACCTCTAGGTTTCTCAAGGTATATGTTTGCCAAATTTCAAGTCTATAGGTCCAGTGGTTTAGGCTGTGCGTTGTCTGTCAGTCAGTCACGGTACTGTTTTATATAAAGTATAGTGGAAAAAATAAGTACATAAAAAGTTTATAAAATTGATTTATTTAATAACCACCCATAATTAACTGTCCAAAATCCTTATTTTTAATTACATTTTTCCTCAAATTGGCAAGCATGAAACACACAAATAAGATTCTTCTTCAAAGTGGTACCAAATTAGATGATAACTTATTATTATTACTAAGAATCTTAAATGTTTTTCTTAACACATTCAACATTAATAGGCACATTCAGATGTCAATTTTTTTTAATTTTCTGAGTTGATGTGCTTCTAACTGATTACTAGGTACCTGTTTTCAGGATATGTAGCATGTATACTATAACATCCATATGAGAAACTAGATCCTGTAAGAGAATAATGTTCACTTTTTGAAATACATTAATTATACCACAATTTTTAAATACATCCAGAGATCCCCGAGCCAGAAATTCCAACCAAGATTTTTAGCTAGAATATCTAGCTTGTACAGTATTAGTTAAGTTCATTTACATCCATGCTTCCACTTTGGAGCCACGGTGGCATGCTGGATGGTTAGTTTAGACATGTGACACTGCCAGATCATTTTGTATGGGGACAGGGAATATGTTAATTAATGAGAATATATACCTACCTACCTAATGCAATTTATACCGAAAAAGGTTGCTGTAGTAATGGTGTATGAAGGGTCTTTCATTTATTTACAAAATGTTTTTCACTTTGTTCTGTATTTGAACAAAGTTTTGCAGTTTCATGACAATGTTTTTTTTGACATTGAAGAACTCTCTCTCTCTCCACGTTTTCTTTTCATTTCATTTCCTTTTTCTCTTCACTTTCATGGTTAGAGCAAAATTGACTAGACACCATTTCTAAGTTTCTAACTGAACATTTTTCAATAAAAGATTCGCGCCATCGCGCGGTCGGCGATGACACCTAAATGACGTTTCTTTTTATACGGCAACAAGTGAAGTGAATAAACATGTGAATCCAATTTAATTTATTATTAAAAGCACTACGAACTATAACCACATTGGTGACCCCCGACTTCGAATTACGCCACGAACTTTCAGTGTTTCTCTCGCCGCTTCACTCCACGTCATAACCTAAAAGTGTACCACGTGCAACAACCGTGTGCCTTCGTTTCGCCGCCGACGAGCGCAGGCGCCACAGACGAGCTTACGCCTCCGTTGCATTGGTGCCCCATCAACTCCGCCGCCTCCAGTGTTAAGTGTAGTAGTCGCAGCGCCTCGTATTGTCGCCGACAGTCGCTTCCGCGCGCGCCGAACACGGCCGCCTCCGCCCCGCGCGCTGAACACTAGCTGCCGCCGCGCGCGCTGAACACGGCCGCCGCCGCCCCGCGCGCTGAACACTAGCTGCCGCCGCGCGCACTGAACACGGCCGCCGCCGCCCCGCGCGCTGAACACTGTCGCTGCCGCCACGCGCGCCACACACGGCCGCCGCCGCCCCGCGCGCTGAACACTAGCTGCCGCCGCGCGCGTTGAACACGGCCGCCGCCGCTCCGCGCGCTGAACACTAGCTGCCGCCGCGCGCGCTGAACACGGCCGCCGCCGCCCCGCGCGCTGAACACTGTAGTTGCCGCCGCGCGCGCTGAACACTGTAGTTGCCGCCGCGCGCGCTGAACACGGCCGCTGCCGCTCCGCGCGCTGAACACTAGCTGCCGCCGCGCGCGCTGAACACGGCCGCCGCCGCCCCGCGCGCTGAACACTAGCTGCCGCCGCGCGCACTGAACACAGCCGCCGCCGCCCCGCGCGCTGAACACTGTCGCTACCGCCGCGCGCTCAACAGCGCCGCCGCCGAGCACTTAACAGCGCCGCCACCGCCGCGCGCTCACCAGCGCCGCGCGCTCAACAGCGCCGCCACAGCCGCGCGCTCAACAACGCGCCGTCGCCGCCGCGCGCTCAACACGCCGCCGCCGCCGCGCGCTCAACAGCACCGCCGCCGAGCGCTTAACAGCGCCGCCATCGCCGTTACCGCCGCGCGCCCACAGCGCCGCCGCCGCCGCGCGCTCAACAGCGCCGCCGCCGCCGCGCGCTCAACACGCCGCCGCCGCCGCGCGCTCAACAGCGCCACCACAGCCGCGCGCGCTCAACAGCGCCGCCACAGCCACTCACTCAACAGCGCCGCGGCCGCCGCGCGCACTCGCTGCCGCCGCGCCACCGCCGCCCGCCCTCAACAGTGCCGCCACAGCCACGCACTCAACATCGCCGCCACAGCCGCGCGCTCAACAGCGCCGCAGCCGCCGCGCCACCGCAGCGCGCGCTTAGCAGCGCCGCCACAGCCGCGCACTTCATCATCACTTGCCCACTCGACGACCTGCCCTATACCAAACTTAAATCCTGCCTTGTAGCTAGGTTCTCTGAGACGTACGAGGAGAGAGTTAATCGCCTTCTGGAAAGGGCAGAGTTGGGTGACGGAAAACCAGCTAGCTTTCTTAGACATCTTATTAAGTAACTCTCGCGGTGCGGTCTCTGATCAAATGTTAAAAACTATTTGGATTAATCGACTACCGGTGGCAACGCAGCAAATCCTTATAGCACAACCACCTAACCAATCGCTAGAGAGCCTAGGGGCCCTAGCAGATCGGTTACATGACATCACCCAACCTACAGGTTTCATGAATCCAACGCAACATGTACACTAAGTAAATTCACCTGTGGCACCCATGCCAACGACTATTATGTCCCCAATCGAGATGCGCATCAATGAAATGCAGGCGCAGATAAACGAATAACTATGCTGGCAAACTACCTTCATACACATATATTTTTTCTCTTTGTATCTATTGAGGGGGAGAGTATTCTGGCGGACTCTATTCCCGACACGGCGCACCTCTAACTGTACCTCGCCCGCGCCATCTCGCGGTCGGCGATGACACCTAGATGACGTTTCTTTTTAGACGACAACAAAGTGAAGTGAATAAACGTGTGAATCCAATTTAACCTTTTATTAAAAGCACTACGAACAATAACCACATTATAAAACCCCTACACGTAAAGTGGGGATGATTTTTTTATTTCTCGCCACCCCATAGTGTGGGGTATCGTTGGATAGGTCTTTCAAAAATATTAGGGGTGCTCCAGGATTATTTTTCGATAGAGCTATTCGTGTGCGAAATATTTAGCTTTGAAGTGCTCATTTTTGTTGGAGTCAAGTGTCAAGGGGGGCCTCTACCAGAGAAACTGTTGTATTAGGAAATGTGAAAAAAATCTCACGAAGACGGCACCCCATTTAAACCTTTAAATTAGATATTAATGCCAGGGCTTTTTCGTAATGGCTTAGGAACCCTATCCTGGGCGTGTCCGACACGCTCTTGCCCGGTTTTCTTATTTCTTTCTAGAATTATTCAAGTGTTTGGATGCTATGAAAGTCGCCGTGATTTTGATTATGGTCTATGAAGAAAATGCCTTTTTACTTTAAAAAGCCCCGTGCGAATTGGGCATTATAGTTTCGCCGTGGCCGTCTGTTCGCCTGTCTTTTGGTGAATGTTCGCGTTATCTATCCCCTTTATTAATTCTCTATATAAATAAGAGTGGGAGAATGACACATATAAGTAAGCCTTAGCCACATCTGTAAATGTGGCCGTATCATCTAAAAGATATATGGAGCATATATATGCATACAATACAATTCAGGTTCAAAAACATTTTGTTTTACAGCGGGCGAGAGCTCCGGAGACGGCGTTAATCCAGCCGGGTACTGCATTGCCGAAGGTAAAACATACAAATTGTTAGTTTATTACGGTGTGCACATTTTGCCACCACAAATGTTTCGAATGGTGTCGGCGACTTTCAAAATTTGCATGCGCACTGCCGACGTTGGTATGTATATTATGTATATATGCACGTTCTGAACACAACAGGAATACACGATGAATGCGTCAATATTGTGAACTTGATTGCTTGTAACTTATACCTACCTGCACATTTATTAAGTACCCACCTATACAAAAACAGTTCCGTATCCAAAATGGCAAAAACAGAACCGTCTGTCTGTCCGCGATATAGCTCAGAAACTATTGATACAGATAGAGACAGAAAGACAGAGTTACTTTCACATTTATAATATTAGATACTAGCTGTTGCCCGCGACTTCGCCTGCATAGAATCAGCTTGTTGTTAACAAAATACACACACTTCGTGTTTTAAGGACCCTCATTATGTAGCAGTTGTATAAACTACTAATGCATTTCGCGAGGTACATTGAAATCCTTATCTATTGGTATTAGTTTCATATTTTTAGCTCAGGGGGACCCGCTAGGTATAGTATAGACACACAGGTGCGTTTGCGCCTTGCGCCAGTCCTTGCCCTTGCGACTGGGCGGGTGGGTAGCTGGCGGCGCGGCCGGCAGAGCGTGTAGTCAAACCGCTGGGCAACGTTCGAGTTTTGGAATAAAACATAAATTTAATGAACCAAAATTTAATGAAATCAGTAACCAAAATTTAGCAGGTTCTCTGTACTACTTAAAGATAAATATTTCTCCATATGAAAATGAAGTTCAAAGTTAGAAATTGTATTACAAAATAATTCGTTCCAAACTTTTATTTTAGCCTGTTTTCGGAATTTTATATGATCAAGTAATGTACAGTGAGCAGCAAAAGTTGCTATGCAACCTAAGCGGTCATAAAGATTTCAGCACGGCTCTATTGTTATAGACATAAAAGAGATGGGCAGATCATTGTGAGCGCTTCGGTTGCTTAGCAACTATTGCTGCTGACTTACAACTTATCGTTCAATGAATTAGCACATTCTTTAGGCAATATATTGAGGTTTATCGTATATTTTTTTGTAAGACCGTTATTTAATACAGTAAATACCTAAAATATTTCATATAGAGAACAGTTTTCTCCAAACTACTGAAGACGAACTCAACACTAATCAGAGTTTACTAGGAGCAATACATACCGTTAAAAGCAATAAATACCGTTGCAATTTTTTTCACTGTTATTATCTCTTATTTTGATAGGCACCGTGCACCAAGGAGCACCAATATTCCGAGGTAATAACTCGCAATGTGTAGCCATGTCAGCGTGTGCTTGCGTGTACTCGGTTTGCAGTAATAGAAAGTATCGCAATTTTGACGTTGATGTCATACTTAGAAGCGGCGACGAATTGTACATGCAGCTGTTACCTAACTTAACACTGGAAAATGAAGTATATTTACTGCCGGAACAATTGCCATCCCATATTCGCTCCGGGAACTTTTCGGCAAAAATTGAACCAATGGAAGGTGGCAACAATTGGATCGCTAATGGGTTGTACCCAGTAAATATTAACGAAATTAACAGAAAAAAGATAGATCTGGAGAATATTCTTCAGACGCAAGTTTTTACATCGGATTATATAGATGCAACCGATAGTATTATTTTTACCGGTCAAAATTACACCGTCTCTTTCTGGAGACATCAGAATGCATTTTATTTATTCAATAGTCACGGGGTAGATTGCAATAACCGTACAGCAGATGAATGTGCGCGGTTATTCAAATGCAATTCGGTGCAAAAACTGGTAGACTATCTTTTCGCGAATAGTCGCTTAGCTAAACGTAGAGCAGATACGGAATACGTCTTACATAGACTTCGTGTGGAAACTTTCACACCATCCCCTACGTTCACAGCATCGTCGTTGATCGGTTCACTGTCGCATCCTGCTACTGAATCTCCTACATTTACGGGATCGCTCTCACAGTCTGATCTGTCTCGGCCACGTTCGCCTACATATGCCGAGATTTGTGCGAAGAATTGTCGTGAGCGTTTGATACTCAATTCCGTATCTCTCGTAACTTCTGCAACCACGACAAACATCAATGCCGCGCAACCCCAAAAAAAATCAAAACGTTCCAATTTTAATCCAGTGGTTGTAGTCGATAGAGTAGAAGATTTTAAATTAACCGTGTTAAATCCAGTTGTCATCGTCCACAATATGTTTTCGGAATTACCGTTAGATGAAAACGAATCAAATGTTGACTAGGCAACTGCTATCAGAGGTAGAGGCCGACCCAAAAAACAAAAGCGAGGAACCAAAGCTAATGCTCATTTAGATGCGGTTAAAAAATATACAAACAAAAATCCTCACGTTAATCGCGCCGCAGTTGACAAATATTCGAAAAATCACCCCGAGATTCATCGCGCCGCAGTTGAGAAATATTCGAATAATCACCCGGAAGTTAATCGCGCCGCAGTTGACAAATATTCGGAAAATCACCCCGGGGTGAACCGCGCCGCTGTTGAAAGGTATACCACAGTTAGTCGTGACGTTGAAGTAGAATTACGGCGGTCAACAAACTTAATTGGGGAATGGAGGGAGGCGGAACTTGCCAATATGCCACTCTTTTCATTAAGAAAGCCGTCTTTGTTGGCTACAGACATTTTCGCGTGTCCGAAATGTAACGCGCGTCTTTTTGAGGAAGAGCGAGGGCGAAAACAATGGTGTTGCGGTTCCGGGGCGTACAACGTACAACGGTTTTCGCCTTTGTCCGAAGATTTTTATTTTGATCCGTCGTTTTTGCGTGCACCGCGAGCGTATAATAATTTGTTTGCCTTCAGTGCCTTAGGCGTTTCGCATGGTTATCAGCATCCCGAGCAGGGTATATCCTTTTTAAAAATTCAAGGACGTATTTATCACCGCGTTTTCGATCTTTCGTACGAAGAATCCACCAACAATATCGGGCTTTACATTAATGACAACAACGAACGCGATACTATAGCACAAAGTCAACGGCTCAATAGGGATGTTGTTGTTTCAATCACAAATTATTTGCATAATGTCAATCCGTTTATAGAATGTTTTAAACGCTTGAGTCGGGAAACATCCGATCAAGCGTACATAAGGTTCGAAAGAACTACACGCGCAACGCACGGTAACATTTTGGGCGACTTACCTTTAGGCACGGAAGTTGCTGCTATAATAAGTACAGAGAGGGAAACTTTCCAACCACATTGCATAGCTATTTGGAAAGTAGGTCATAAGCGACCACACACAGTAGACATCATGAATCCATTGTACGAAGCTTTTCAATACCCGTTACTTTACCCCGAAGGTAATTCAGGTTGGTTTCCTAACAAATTAGACAACAACCAAAATAAATTATCGCAAGTAAAATATATCAGGTGTTTACTATTGTCAGAGCCGCGTTTTTCAAAATTGGGCCGACTGTCTGAGGAATGGTTAGTAGATGTTTATTGTAGAATATGTGAAGAGCGTTTGCGCTACATCACCAACATGCAGAAACAAAATTCAAATAATGCATTAAGAACTGCGCCACTCGAAGAGTTAGAAATTAGTGTCCAACAGATTCGCAACGATGAGACCATAGAAGGGGAGGGTTATGTCCCGGGTCGGATCTATTTGCCTTATAGCTTCACGGGATGTCCGAGGTATATGAAAGTGAAGTACATGGATGCGATTGCAATAGTCAATACGTTAGGTACTCCAACGTATTTTCTAACTTTTACATGTAATCGTAATTGGCCTGAAATTAAGCAATCCCTCGAAGCAGGTCAGCAGCTAGCAGACCCACTTATATGTGCTCGCGTTTTTCATTTAAAATTAGGGCAGCTTTTACGTGATATCCGGTCCGGTAGATGGTTTGGCAAGTGTCTGTACATGTTTCATGTAATTGAATTTCAGAAACGCGGCTTGCCCCACGCGCATATCTGTTTCAAAGTAGAAAACGGCCCTATGCACAATGTAGATATAGATAAAGTAGTCAGAGCGGATATTCCGAACTCGTCGGAAGCTGACGGTAAATTGAGAACGACGGTTTTGAAACACATGATCCACGGTCCTTGCGGTCCTCCACATAGGGCAGATTTACCGTGTTGGGATAGCGAACTGCGCAAATGTACGAAATTCTTTCCAAAATGCGAAACGGCCGTTACATACGCCGACGACAAAGGATTTGTAAACTTACGCCGCGACAGTAAGAACGAGGCAACGATCACTCATAATAGGCGCGAATTTGTTGTGAGCGATTTATGGGTCGTGCCATACAATGCAGCTCTTCTGTTAAAATATGATGCCCACATGAACTTAGAGGTTTCATCACAGCGTACCATAGTTAAATATCTGTTCAAGTATATGACCAAGGGTCCGGATGAATCACGAGTAGCTGTCGTTTCCGAGGAACATTTAAATGACGAGGTAGAGCAGTACGTGACTAAAAGATATTTAGGTTCGGGTGAGGCGGCGTGGAGGACCTTAGAGTTTGACGTGACGGCCCGCGAACCTAACGTCAAACAATTGGCCGTGCATCTCGAAAACCGTCACAACGTTTTCTTTCGACCAGGCACTGAAGCAGAGTCCGCGCTACAATCGACGTCCAATCTTTTAACGTATTTCAAGCGTCCCGCCGGTGAAGAGTTTGACCGCTTAACGTATTGTCAATTTTACGAACAATATTTAGTTCACCCGTCGCGACCAAAAACGAAAAATACTCAAATCTACGAGACCGGTAACAACAGGTTTGTGACGAAACGACAACGCGGAGAGCTTGTGGCGCGTCTATTTTGGGTCGCGCCTAATAGAGGTGAACAATTCTACTTAAGAATTCTGTTAAAGTCTTACCCGGCTCGAAGTTACGCGGAACTAATCAGTCTTGGTGGTCCTAATTGCAACACTTTTCAGGAAGCTGCTAAAATTGTTGGACTCGCGGACGATGAAGTGGAGTACGAAAGGGCCATGTTGGAAGCTTCAACTTTCTATACAGGACCACGCCTTCGTAGCTTTTTCGTACTTTTAGCTTCTAACGGTGCTCCAGTTGCGCTACTGTGGGACACATTTAAAAATCAACTTAGTGAAGATTTTCTTCACAGACACCCGGGAAACTCTGATGCGGCATATAATTTAGCGTTGATGGAAATTAATAGAATCCTTCGAAAACACGGAAGTTCGCTAACAGAACACGGTTTGCCGCAAGTTTGCGATCTTACAACGGAGTTGAGCCGCGAACGCGTTGAATACAGTACGAACCGTCTCCAAGCCTACGTCGACGAGTGGCTGCCGCGCTTATCATCTGATCAACGCGTTATTTTTGATTATGTCGATAGGCTATGCGTTGATGATTCTTTTCGCGATTCCGCTAATTCCGCGATATTCATCGATGGTCCCGCGGGCACCGGCAAAACCCAATTACTCAACGTCGTTGCAGCGCACGTGCGTGGTGTCTTGAAGGGCGTCGTGCTATGTACTGCGAGTTCTGCTATCGCCGCTCAGAACTACGAAGGGGGGACTACTGCGCATAGTATGTTTAGATACCCGATAGATATAGTCGACGACCTCGGTTACTGGAACATTACCAACGGCACTCAGAGAGCTGAATTGATAGCAAACGCGCAAGTTATTATTTATGATGAAGCGCCAATGGCTCATAAATATTTGATTCATTTGCTAGATCGTTCGTTGCGTGATTTGATGCGAAGTGACAAAGATTTCGGTGGGAAAATCATCATTTTTGCCGGTGATTTCCGTCAAATTCCGCCGGTTGTTACTAACGCGAAAAGCAATTCCGACATATTAAATTGCTCGGTAAAATCGTCTCTCGTGTGGCAAAGACTTAAATTATTTTCTTTGGTGACGTCGCAAAGATGCAGAGTAGATTCGGAATTTGCAAGCTTTTTGTTAAAATTAGGTTCCAACTGTTTGACTTCCGTCTCCGACGGTAACACGAAAGATTTAATTGATTTAAGTTTAATTGAACACGTGACCGAATTGAATGATCTGATTGATTTCGTGTTCCCGCCAGAGACCATCAATAGGCCCGACGAATGCGCGCGTAGAGCGATTCTCTGCACTCGTAATGATGCTGTGAATCAGATAAATAATGCCATCTTAGACCGGCTAACGGGAGACGTGCTACGATTCTATTCCTGCGACAAAATAGACAGCGATAATGTCGACCAAGTGTTTTATGGCATCGATGCACTAAATCGGATTGAGATCGCGGGTGTTCCACATCACGAGTTAAAGTTAAAAGTAGGATGCGTTTGTATGATTATGCGTAATCTTAGTTTTGAAGATGGGTTGGTGAACGGGACCAAAGTTATAATCGTTAGGTGCTCGGCTCGGCTAATAACGGTACGGAAACCCGAATCATCAGACGAATTTCTAATTCCGCGTATTCTTTTCAAACAGCAGATTCACCCGCGAAACCCGTTCGAATTGTGTCGCCGTCAATTCCCGTTGCGTTTAAGTTACGCGATGACCATTCACAAAAGTCAGGGACAAACCATCGGTCGCGTCGGAGTAGATTTGAGGTCGGACATTTTTAGTCACGGGCAGTTGTACGTTGCGCTGGGAAGAGTACGTGAATTAAATAATATTAAAATTTTAGTGCACCGCGATCGTATACAAAATGGAAAACCCTGCGCGATAAATGTCGTAATTCCTGAATTAATAAATTAATTTCCATCATTAACTAATCAAATCTTTTAGCACTTCCTGTTAAGTTGAATTGTTCGTCTCTATATATAGGATGGCAATTATAATCATGTTTTTATTAAATTATTCCAAAAAATCATGTTGACATGGCTATTCATGCGAGTTTTTATATATATATTTGTAGTTATTTAGTTTTACCGTAGTATAGAGACACGACGCAATGGGATTTTAATTCTCAGTCTATTGTCATGATGCAATTGGATTTTTCAAAAGAGTGTTATGATTTAGATAAATAAATATTGCGTCACAGATCATTGATAAATCGCTTATTCCAAGTAGGCGTGTACTTTGTGTATAGTTTTCATTGATAATAACGATTCTTTATCGTTGGCGAAGAAAGAACTGTTGAGACAGTTGGATTTTCATGTAAGATTGTATAATTTATCCGTCGTATGGACTTTGAAAGTTGGACGGTTAGGGGGTTAGAGGGAGGTTGTGGGGGCTGTAGCATCAAAGTGATGGCAATATGGTAAGCGATGTAACGGATGGGTTGTCGAGGCCACCGATTGATTGCCAGGTTACACTGAAGATAATCCAGCCACTTAAGTCGACGGGCCAGCCGGCAGATTGGTCAGTTCGGTGTGAGATCAGTTGAGCAGTCGAAGAAGCAACTTCTGATCATCAACTTGAGAAGCAAGGGTTAACTCAGTTTTCGGAATGACTGCGAACGTTGATATCCACTGCAAGTGGTCGTCGAGCGCGTGGCATAAGGTGAATGTTTATGTAGGTTAGTCTTTTTTTTTTTTTTAATTTTATTTAATTTTTTTGTTACAGTTCCGTACGTCAAAAGAAAAAAAACGGAACTCTTATAGGATCACTTTGTTGTCCGTCTGTCTGTCTGTCTGTCCGTCCGTCCGTCCGTCCGTCCGTCTGTCAAAACCTTTTTCTCAGGAACGCGTGGAGGTATAAAGCTGAAATTAATATCAAATACTTGGAGTCTGCAACTTCTTGCAGTCAATCAAAAGGCAGTCATTTAAAAATGTTTCCAATCATACAAATTGCCGTGGATTAAAAACCTTTTTTAAAGCTTTTTTTCGCTTTTTTTATGAAACTCGATGCGCGAGTCCGACTCGCACTTGGCCGGTTTTTTGTTATTTTATGTGTTTTTAATGTCATTATTAAGACGTTCTGTGTTTCATGTGCCCTTTATGAACCGAAAATTTGTTGTGAATTCATTTACTAAACGCATTTGTAAAAATCTCTACCATTTATGTTATCAACACATCTCTTTCCAAATTTAAGGTAATCTTGATACTCTGTAGATTCTATCCTTTGTAAGTTTCTATTCTGTGTAATATGTAATCATTTAAAGTACACTAGCCATTAATTGAATTTCTGTTTTTGTTAAATATAACCCTATCTTATTAAATGTACTAAATACTCTACAAGTACGCATTATGTGTACTTAATTTTTTAATTTGTCACTACGATATTAAGAAATGAAAACTCAGCAAATTTCAGAATCTTCTCCAGATGCAAGACGTAAAGCATAGAACATTCCTATAAGACTTAACACTTATAACCAGTATTATCGCACTGAAAACTTAACGGCAGCCCGCAAATTGAATACTTGACAAGGCTTCTGATATGCGGAGAAAATAAATGTTGAAGTCACCACGATATGAATAAACGAAAACTCAGCAATCATCAAACTCTTCTGCAGAAGCAAGACGTAAAACAAAGAACATTTCTTCTATTAGATCTTACCCATTTAGCCAGTGTTACTTCGCTGAAGATTTAATGGCGGCAACGGACGTTGATTTTCCATGTTATGTGTTTAATGCCTTTCATATCTTATGTCGCTGACGACTTAATGAAAAGCCACCAAGTAACAGAAGACATCCTTCTTGTACTCTGTTGAATATCACGAAAAAAACAGGCACATCTATTTTACGAGAAATTTACATAATACACTGCCATTAAAGCTGCCGAGCGATATGCCAGCTCAAAGAACTTAAAGATTTTACATACAACTGTGTTGTCTCATCAATTGCAAACGTCTCCCGAAGATCAAGCAACCCGAAGATTCCTAAGAACTTGAAGTAAGAGATAGGTAGATGAAGACTTTGAAATTCTGAACCATAAAGTTCCAAACAAAAAAAAAAACAAAAAAAAATAGAAAACAAAAAAAAATAGAAAACAAAAAAAAAAAAAACAAAAAAAAGAAAAAAAAAATGAAAAAAAAATACAAAATGAAAAAAAAAATACAAAAAAGCAATTAAAAAAAAAAAGTGGTTCTTTTGGTTCTATTTTGGAATTGTCAACTGCATACTGAAACTAGATTTTTAACTTTATACTTTGTTTTATTTGTGACCGTTCATAGAGATGAAAAAACATGTTCTCAATTACAAAGTATTACAATTGTAAAATTATTACAATAGCTTAAATCCATTTTCAATCATCTATGTGCAAGCAAACTCGAGGCACACTTGTTTTCAAAGACATGTATAAAAATCCAATAAACCTTTTTTTTTTTTTTTTTCTGGCTTGGTTTTATAAAAGTTTTGGTTTTTCATGTCTGGACTTCGGATTTATTATTATGACTAGAGTAGGTGTAGAATGTATAACCAGACTTTCTCATGTTTGTTTAAATTTACTTCTTTTAATTCACATTAATTTTTGACTTTTTAAGTGAAAAAGTGTCAAGAGTTAAAAAAAACCAGACAAGTGCAAGTTCGACTGGCGTGGAGAGGGTTCCGAGCGTTAATTATTAAAATTCTAATTTCCTCTATTACTTTTAATGTCATGGATTTCTTATAGGTTTTCCTGTAATCTCTATGCAAGAAACTATTTTTTGTGTTTTTTTTTCAATCCTTTAGCCCTGTATTATTCAATTTTCGCGTATTATCTTAAAAGACCATTTACCTTAAAATCTAAATAAAACTTATTTAAGATGCTCACAAAGCGCCCCTTCATTTGAATTATAACACGATAGTATTTGCAAATCTTTTTTTTTTTTTTTTCCGTTTTTGATTTACCCCCAAAAGTGGCCCCTGTGTTTAATATTCATTAATTTACGTTACACGTCCGTCTTTGGGTCACCGACTTACATAAGTTCTTCCCCTCCTCTCCTATGGCGTCTATAGAATCAGTATTATTAACCCTACTAATTGCAAATTTTAAGCTGCATTCCGCAAGGTTGGATGGCCCCACTACATTTGTATTTGCTGGCATTACCGGGAGCTCTACTGTATCTTTCCCTTCTCTCCGAAAGGAGATAAGGTCGGCAAGATATCAAACAGTTAGATACTCCCGGAAATGATAGTAATTACTTATCACTTGTTACTGATATTTCTAGCGACAAACAACCTGTTCTTCCCCTCCTCTCGCGAGAGAGGCTGGTTGGTAAGAAAATTCAGCGTTGTTGCTAGAAATATCAGTAATTAGTTATAAAATTGGCATGGCGTCCTTAACCTTAATATTAAGTCTATTAATTGCAAATTTTGAACTGTATTCCAACACTGCCTTTGTATATGAGGCCATCCTACTTTGTTTGCTTCTTTAAGCAAGCAAAGTAGGATGGCCACTCATTTGTATTTGCTGGCATTACCGGGAGCTCTACTGTATCTTCCCCTTCTCTCCGAAAGGAGATAAGGTCGGCAAGATATCAAACAGTTAGATACTCCCGGAAATGATAGTAATTACTTATCACTTGTTACTGATATTTCTAGCGACAAACAACCCGTTCTTCCCCTCCTCTCGCGAGAGAGGCTGGTTGGTAAGAAAATTCAGCGTTGTTGCTAGAAATATCAGTAATTAGTAATAAAATTGGCATGGCGTCCTTAACCTCAATATTAAGTCTATTAATTGCAAATTTTGAACTGTATTCCAACACTGCCTTTGTATATGAGGCCATCCTACTTTGTTTGCTTCTTTAAGCAAGCAAAGTAGGATGGCCACTCATTTGTATTTGCTGGCATTACCGGGAGCTCTACTGTATCTTCCCCTTCTCTCCGAAAGGAGATAAGGTCGGCAAGATATCAAACAGTTAGATACTCCCGGAAATGATAGTAATTACTTATCACTTGTTACTGATATTTCTAGCGACAAACCACCTGTTCTTCCCCTCCTCTCGCGAGAGAGGCTGGTTGGTAAGAAAATTCAGCGTTGTCGCTAGAAATATCAGTAATTAGTAATAAAATTGGCATGGCGTACTTAAACTCAGTATTTGCTTTATTAATTGCAAATTTTAAACTGTATTCCAAGACATGAAGGGGACAACAATATGCCTTTTTGTATATGAGACTATCCTACTTTGCATTGCTTCTTTAAACTGTATTCCAAGATATATGAAGGGGACAACAATATGCCTTTGTATATGAGACCATCCTACTTTGCATTGCTTACTTAAAATGGCTGTTGATGATGAAGGGGACCCTAAGAATACGTGTTTTGTTTTTTACCTTTTTTTTCTTATCTACATAAACATTCACCTAGGTATGTCTACCATCGCAATTTGTATGATTGGAGACAGTTTTAAATGACTGTATCTTTTGATTGACTGCAAGAAGTTGCAGACTCCAAGTATGTGATATTAATTTCAGCTTCAGCTTTATACCTCCACGGGTTCCTGAGAAAAGGGTCTTGACAGACGGACGGACAGACAGGCAGACAGACGGACAACAAAGTGATCCTATAAGAGTCCCGTTTTTTTCTTTTGACGTACGGAACCCTAACAACAAAAAAATTAGATAAAATTAAAAAAATATATAAAAAAAACTAACCTACATAAACATCCACCTTATGCCACACGCTCGACGACCACTTGCAATGGATATCAACGTTCGCAGTCATTCCGAAAACTGAGTTAACCTTTGCTTTCCAAGTTGATGATCAGAAGTAGCTTCTTCGACTGCTCAACTGATCACACACCGAACTGACCAATCTGCCGGCTGGCCCGTCGACTTAGTGGCTGGATTATCCCCAGTGTCACTTAGCAATCGTTGGTGGCCTCTAAAACCCATTCGTTTTCGCTTCCATACTGTTATCACTTTGAACGCACAGCCACCCTTACCCTCCAACTTGCAAAGTTCTCGACTCATAATTATATTTCTTATGTGCTTAACCCAATTTTTTCGACCGTTCTTACTTTCAGCAACGATCACGAAACGTTTAATCGATGACGATGTTACACTTTGGTATGCGGCAATACTTGGTAGGTGATTTATTAAGTATTTGTTACACTTTATTTGTTATCAAAAATCGAGCATTTTTTTGCGAAAGTGCAATTGATTCATGAATTATAGATTTTGAATTTTAGTTAGTTGGTTAGTTGTTTAGTCGGTTAGTAGGTTAGTTGGTTAGGTTGTTAGTTGGTTAGTTTGTTAGTTTGTTGGTTTGTTAGTTTGATAGTTGGTTAGTTTGTTTGTTGTTTAGTGGGACAGTTAGTTGGTTAGTTTGGTAGTTTGATGGTTTGATAGTTTGTTAGTTCGTTAATTCATTAGTTTGATAGTTGGTTAGTTTGTTTGTTGGTTATTGGGACGGTTAGTTGGTTAGTTTGGTAGTTTGATGGTTTGGTAGTTAGTTTGGTTTAGTTGGTTGGTTGGTTGGTTGGTTGGTTGGTTGGTTGGTTGGTTGGTTGGTTGGTTGGTTGGTTGCTTGCTTGGTTGATTGGTTGGTTGGTTGGTTGGTTAGTTGGTTAGGTTGTTAGTTGTTTGGGGTGCGTCCTGCGCGTAACCCCGGTAGTGAAACCGGGACCGCGGGCTGCTGTCTTTTTCAAGACTGAGGCCACGAGGAGTGAACCTCTATAAAAACACAGGCGGCATCAGCAGGGGAGGGCGAGGACTCCCGAACCTGCTCCGGCCACGGTGCCGTCTCTGTCTCCCCGTCCCGGGGTGGCCAGTGGGCGTCTCGGTTGCAACCTTCGGGATATCCCGTGGCGTGCCACAATGGCCAATAGGGAAAGCGTGTGGTTTTTAGTGGGTATGCCCACCTTATGTGGGAGAGCCCCACAGACCTCCGTGTTGCCTCGAACACGGGACATGCATAAGGCGCATTTTCCACACTATAATAAAAAAAAAAAAAAAAAAAAAGAGTTAGTTAATTAGGTTTATGGTTTGATAGTTGATTAGTTTGTTAGTTGTTTAGTTGCTTAGTTTGATAGTTGGATTAAAAAAAAAACATGATGGCAGGGAACCCTCCGCGGGCCCCTCGGGGCCCGCGGCCCCCACCCAAAATTATTCATAAATACTACTTCATTAGGCTAAATCAGCAAAAGTAAACCTTAAAATATGACATTCTTCTTTCAATCAATTCCGATATGTCTTCTATTGATATCTTTTGTGATTTGTAGCATTCTAAACTTGTATGCCTTTTGCCACTCCACGAACACTTATTTTTAAATTATAAATTAGTTAACAAGCAGTGGGTGATAAATCCATTTATGCAGCAAAAGTCTTTTTGCACTAACACGTACGCACTTAATTACAGCGACAGCGAACATCATCAACTATATGCCGAGCAGTGCGCCGGAAGTCAGCGTGGCGGCGCCGCGCCGTGGTTGATGTGTGCACGCCCATATTACACCCTACACGTGCCTCCTGGGTGGTGCTAAATGAGCGGCGTCTATTGCTAAACTTTCCAATAATATGTTTTTATTTTATCACACAGTTGACTTGGAGCGAAACTGGAAGAGTTGCCAAAGAAAGGAAGGTACGGAACACTTTGTACCATTGACAACTGCGAACACCAACTCGACGCAATAAATGTGATTACCAACGATACAATACGACCTGGCTATATTAATTAACAACATTTTAATTCTCGGACCTCGGGGATTTTTTCCATTTTAGCTTCTTAATTTAATTAATGTTATTATCAGTAATTTTGTTTTTATGTGTTTTGTTGTAATAAATATGATTGTTTAAATTTTATCTTTTTTTTATGGTATCATGTAAGGACCTTATTCATAAACGTCACTTCAGACTCCATTAGCTAAAACACATTTTGTCTTCTTCCTACTAATGAAAATGTCAATGTACCAAAAAAGACCAACGGTCTTTAACGGCATTTTAATTAAAAAATGTTTATGAATAACATGGTAATTGAGATCAGCTATGTAATGTCATTGATTAAATATTGCAATTTGAAAAAAATCTCATTCCTTTTAAGATTTCGTTTAAAAAATAACTCACATTCAATGAAATAGATCCAGGGCATTTTAGTTAAAATAGGTTAGGTTGAAACTGCGACCCATGCAGAAACGAATCGCTGCAAGGAAAGTACATTAGATTGGGTTAGAATTGCAAACCCTACAGAAACGAATCGCAACCAGGAAAGTGGGTGAGGTTAGGTTAGAACTGCGACCCTTACAGAAACTAATCGCAACCAAGAAAGTGGGTTAGGTTAGGTTAGAACTGCGATCCTTCAGAACCGAATCGCTACCAGGAGAGTAGGTTACTTTAGAACTGCGATCCTTCAGAACCGAATCGCTACCAGGAAAGTAAGTTAGGTTAAATTAGAACTGCGATCCTTCATAACCGAATCGCTACCAGGAAAGAAGGTTAGGCATAAGAATAAACAATAACATAGTAGAACTGAAACTCCCGCTCCGGACGGGTTCAAGGTCACGATATTAGAGTATTTGTTAAATAGACTACTCAGTCAGGCTGTCACGGCCGGCGTCACCGCACGCGCGTTTGGTTGTTTATAATTTGGTTGTAATAGTTTTACGTGAACCTCTATGTATTTTATTTTATGTTTATAGGTAAGTAATACTTACTTAAATCACCTTAAATGGCTTCATTTGGTATGGCACTTATAATAACTTCTTATGTAGAAGTGTCTATAATTATGTAGTTACGTAATAATGATTTATAAATCTCATATTTTGTAAAACTGAAATAAAAATAAAATAATGATTTCAAATCAAAGAAAAACTTATATCTTAGTGATATTATCTTTAGACGCAAGTACCTAATATTTAACAGAGCAAGCAACCCTCGCAACACGCCTGGATGACAGAGGAGTGTAACGACGTGAAGGGGGGAGTAGGTATATAAATTACGGCGTTTTGGACTAGGTCAAAATAGATTCTGTTCTACTATGTTATTATTTATTCTTATGGGTTAGGTTAGGTTAGAACTGCGATCCTTCAAAACCGAATCGCTACCAGGAAAGTAGGCTAAAACTGCGATCCTTCAGAACCGAATCGCTACCAGGAAAGTAGGTTAGGTTAGGTTAAAACTGCGACCCCTACAGAAAAGAATCGCTACCAGAAAAGTGGGTTAGGTTAGGTTAGAACTGCGAACCCTGCAGAAACGAATCGCTACCAGGAAAGTAGGTTAGGTTAGAACTGCGATCTTTCAGAACCGAATCGCAACCAGGAAAGTAGGTTAGGTTAAAACTGCGATCCTTCAGATCCTAATCGCTACCGGGAAAATAGGTTAGGTTAGAACTGCGATCCTACAGAACAGAATCGCTACCAGGAAAGTAGGTTAGGTTAAGTTAGAACTGCGATCCTTCAGAACCGAATCGCTACCAGGAAAGTAGGCTAGAACTGCGATCTTTCAGAACCGAATCGCAACCAGGAAAGTAGGTTAGGTTAAAACTGCGATCCTTCAGATCCTAATCGCTACCGGGAAAGTAGGCTAGAACTGCGATCTTTCAGAACCGAATCGCAACCAGGAAAGTAGGTTAGGTTAAAACTGCGATCCTTCAGATCCTAATCGCTACCGGGAAAGTAGATTAGGTTAGGTTAGAACTGCGATCCTACAGAACAGAATCGCTACCAGGAAAGTAGGTTAGGTTAAGTTAGAACTGCGATCCTTCAGAACCGAATCGCTACCAGGAAAGTAGGTTAGGTTAGGTTAGAACTGCAATCCTTCAGAACCGAATCGCTACCAGGAAAGAATGTTAGGTTAGAACTGCGATCCTTCAGAACCGAATCGCTACCAGGAAAGTAGGTTAGGTTAGGTTAGAACTGCGATCCTTCAGAACAGAATCGCTACCAGGAAAGTAGGTTAGGTTAGGTTAGAACTGCGATCCTTCAGAACAGAATCGCTACCAGGAAAGTAGGTTAGGTTAGATTAGAACTGCGATCCTTCAGAACCGAATCAACGAACCGAAATACCATACCATCGTAAAAATTAATGTCAATACAAACTAATTCTATACCGTCCTATACCATCAAGTGAGATAGGGGTCAATTTTTGGTGAGATTATAGTTAAAAAAAGACACGTCTATAAACGCATAATAAAGGAAAAAATAGATAAGGTAAGAAAAAAAAAAGGTGGCAGGGAACCCTCCGCGGGCCCTTCGGGGCCCGCGGCCCCCACCCAAAATACTAGTTATAATATATATAGCTCGATACCCACTGACTCACTCACTCACTGACATGCTGTTTTGAAGAACCCAGGAGGGGTGGGGTGGAACTGTATACATCATCGTATCCAAAATTCCGCCCCGACCCCAGGAAAAATACGAAATCGACCTGAATGTGGAAAGTAACCTGACACATGGGGTAGCTCTCTGTAACGACTTTACCTACCGAGTTTGCCCGAAACCAAAGTGGCTCAGAACAGCCAGCCAATGGGTGAGCCGGTCAAAGTTTTTTCAAAATGGCGAAAACAAGATGGCCGCCATACAAAATTGAAACGCGATTATCTCGCAAACCAGTAGAGATTGATGACAGGTGCTCGACCAAATGTCATTCAGGGTGGGAGGGGTAATGTATCGGGATATTTTTTTTTCCAAGATGGCGGATTCAAAATGGCGGCCATTTTCTTTTTTGCTCTGATTCGATTGAAATTTTGCATCCAGGGCTCTTGAGGGCCACTGAATAAAACGCCGTAATTGGTTTTTCGAATTTTTAATTTTCCAAGATGGCCGCCATACGATGGAAAATCTGGCTCACTGACATGCTGTTTTGAACAACCCATGAAAGGTGGGGTACAACTCTCTACAACATCGCATCAAAAATGCCGCCTCGACCACTAAAAAAGTATGGAATTGACCTGAATGTGGAAATTGACCTGACACATGAGTAGTCCTCCGCGGCGACTTGACCTACCGAGTTTGCCCAGAACTAAAATCGCTCAGAACAGCCAGCCAATGGGTAAGCCGGTGAAAGTTTTTCAAAATGGCGAAAACAAGATGGCCGCCATACAAAATTGAAAAGCGAATATCTCAGAGGCCAGTCTAGATAGATACAAGGTGCTTGAACTAATGTTGTTCAAAATAGAAAGGGTAATCTAATGAAGCAAATTTTTTTTTTCCAAGATGGCGGATTCAAAATGGCGGCAAAATTTTTTTTGATTGATTCGATTGAAATTTTGCATCCAGGGCTCTTAAAGGGTACAATATTCAACGCCATAATTATTTTTTCGAATTCTCAATTTTCCAAGATGGCGGCCATACAATGTTATGTCTGACCTTAGAGGTTGGGTTCGACTCTATACACCATCACATCAGAATTACCGCCACGACCAACAACAAAATATGAAATCGACCTGAACTTGGAAACTGACCCAACACATGGGGTAGCTCTCTGTAACGACTTGACCTACCGAGTTTGCCCGGAACTAAAGCCGCTCAGAACAGCCAACCAATGGGTGAGCCGGTCAAAGTTTTTTCAAAATGGCGAAAACAAGATGGCCGCCATACAAAATTGATTGTTGGTTAGTTTGGTAGTTTGATAAGTTGATAGTTGGTTAGTTTGATTGTTTGATACTTGGTTAGTTGGTTAGTTTGGTAGTTTGATAGTTGGTTAGTTGGTTAGTTTGGTAGTTTGATAGTTTGTTAGTTGGTTAGTTTGTTATTTGGTTAGTTTGTTGGTTGGTTGGTTGGTTGGTTGGTTGGTTGATTGGCTGGTTGGTTATTTGGTTAGTTGGTTTGTTGGTTGGTTGGTTGGTTAGTTTGTTAGTTTGTTGGTTGGTAAGTTGGTTAGTTTGATACTTGGTTAATTGGTTAGTTTGGTAGTTTGATAGTTTGATAGTTGGTTAGTTTGATAGTTTGATACTTGGTTAGTTTGGTAGTTTGATAGTTGGTTAGTTGGTTAGTTTGGTAGTTTGATAGTTTGATACTTGGTTAGTTTGTTAGTTGGTTGGTTGATTGGTTGGTTAGTTGGTTAGTTTGTTGGTTGGTTGGTTGGTTGGTTGGTTAATTGGTTGGTTGATTGGTTGGTTGATTAGTTGGTTTGTTGGTTGGTTGGTTGGTTAGTTGGTTAGTTGATTAGTTGGTTACTTTGTTAGTTTGTTGGTTAGTTAGTTGATTAAATTGATAGTTGGTTAGTTTGGTAGTTTGATAGTTTGATAGTTTGATAGTTGGTTAGTTGGTTAGTTTGGTAGTTTGACAGTTTGATACTTGGTTAGTTGGTTAGTTTGATAGTTGGTTAGTTTGATAGTTTGATACTTGGTTAGTTGGTTAGTTTGGTAGTTT
Source organism: Clepsis dumicolana (assembly GCA_963691665.1). Taxonomy (NCBI): domain Eukaryota; kingdom Metazoa; phylum Arthropoda; class Insecta; order Lepidoptera; family Tortricidae; genus Clepsis; species Clepsis dumicolana. The sequence continues at coordinate 9,612,392 of OY829510.1, read as the reverse complement.
GATAGTTGGTTAGTTGGTTAGTTTGGTAGTTTGATAGTTTGATACTTGGTTAGTTTGGTAGTTTGATAGTTTGATACTTGGTTAGTTTGATAGTTTGATGCTTGGTTAGTTTGGTAGTTTGATAGTTGGTTAGTGGGTTAGTTTGGTAGTTTGATAGTTTGATACTTGGTTAGTTTGGTAGTTTGATAGTTTGATACTTGGTTAGTTTGTTAGTTGGTTGGTTGATTGGTTAGTTGGTTGGTTACTTGGTTAGTTTGTTGGTTGGTTGGTTAGTTGGTTTGTTGGTTGGTTAGTTGGTTGGTTGGTTGGTTGACTGGTTAGTTCATTATTTGGTTAGTTGGTTTGTTGGTTGGTTGGTTGGTTAGTTGGTTAGTTTGTTAGTTTGTTAGTTTGTTGGTTGGTTAGTTGGTTAGTTTGAAAGTTGGTTAGTTTTGTAGTTTGATAGTTGGTTAGTTGGTCAGTTTGGTAGTTTGATAGTTTGATACTTGGTTAGTTGGTTAGTTTGGTAGTTTGATAGTTTGATACTTGGTTAATTGGTTAGTTTGGTAGTTTGATAGTTTGATAGTTGGTTAGTTTGGTAGTTTGATAGTTTGATACTTGGTTAGTTTGATAGTTTGATACTTGGTTAGTTGGTTAGTTTGGTAGTTTGATAGTTGGTTAGTTGATTAGTTTGGTAGTTTGATAGTTGGTTAGTTGGTTAGTTTGGTAGTTTGATAGTTTGATACTTGGTTAGTTGGTTAGTTTGGTAGTTTGATAGTTGGTTAGTTTCATAGTTTGATACTTGGTTAGTTGGTTTGTTTGGTAGTTTGATAGTTGGTTAGTTGGTTAGTTTGGTAGTTTGATAGTTTGTCAGTTGGTTAGTTTGTTAGTTGGTTGGTTGATTGGTTGGTTGGTTAGTTAGTTAGTTAGTTAGTTAGTTAGTTAGTTAGTTAGTTAGTTAGTTAGTTAGTTAGTTAGTTTGTTGGTTGGTTGGTTGGTTGGTTGGTTGGTTGGTTGGTTGGTTGGTTGGTTGGTTGGTTGGTTGGTTAGTTTGTTAGTTGGTTAGTTTGTTGGTTGGTTGGTTGGTTGGTTAGTTGGTTGGTTGATTGGTTGGTTGGTTATTTGGTTAGTTGGTTTGTTGGTTGGTTGGTTGGTTAGTTGGTTAGTTTGATAGTTTGATACTTGGTTAATTGGTTAGCTTGGTAGTTTGATAGTTTGATAGTTTGATACTTGGTTAGTTGGTTAGTTTGGTAGTTTGATAGTTGGTTAGTTGGTTAGTTTGGTAGTTTGATAGTTTGATACTTGATTAGTTTGGTAGTTTGATAGTTTGGTACTTGGTTAGTTTGATAGTTTGATACTTGGTTAGTTGGTTAGTTTGGTAGTTTGATAGTTGGTTAGTGGGTTAGTTTGGTAGTTTGATAGTTTGATACTTGGTTAGTTTGGTAGTTTGATAGTTTGATACTTGGTTAGTTGGTTAGTTTGGTAGTTTGATACTTGGTTAGTTGGTTAGTTTGGTAGTTTGATAGTTTGATACTTGGTTAGTTTCATAGTTTAATACTTGGTTAGTTGGTTAATTTGGTAGTTTGATAGGTGGTTAGTTGGTTAGTTTGGTAGTTTGATAGTTTGATACTTGGTTAGTTGGTTAGTTTGGTAGTTTGATAGTTTGATACTTGGTTAGTTGGTCAGTTTGATAGTTTGATAGTTGGTTAGTTTGATAGTTTGATACTTGGTTAGTTGGTTAGTTTGGTAGTTTGATAGTTGGTTGGTTGGTTGGTTAGTTTGTTAGTTTGATAGTTGGTTAGTTTGGTAGTTTGATAGTTTGATACTTGGTTAGTTGGTTAGTTTGGTAGTTTGATACTTGGTTAGTTGGTTAGTTTGGTAGTTTGATAGTTGGTTAGTTGGTTAGTTTGGTAGTTTGATAGTTGGTTAGTTAGTTATTTTGGTAGCTTGATAGTTTGATACTTGGTAAGTTGGTTAGTTGGGTAGTTTGATACTTGGTTAGTCGGTTAGTTTGGTAGTTTGATAGTTGGTTAGTTGGTTACTTTGGTAGTTTGGTAGTTGGTTAGTTGGTTAGTTTGGTAGTTTGATAGTTTGATACTTGGTTAGTTGGTTAGTTTGGTAGTTTGATAATTGGTTAGTTGGTTAGTTTCGTAGTTTGATAGTTGGTTAGTTGGTTAGTTTGGTAGTTAGATAGTTTGTTAGTTTGGTAGTTTGATAGTTTGATACTTGGTTAGTTGGTTAGTTTGGTAGTTTGATACTTGGTTAGTTGGTTAGTTTGGTAGTTTGATAGTTTGATACTTGGTTAGTTTCATAGTTTAATACTTGGTTAGTTGGTTAATTTGGTAGTTTGATAGGTGGTTAGTTGGTTAGTTTGGTAGTTTGATAGTTTGATACTTGGTTAGTTGGTTAGTTTGGTAGTTTGATAGTTTGATACTTGGTTAGTTGGTCAGTTTGATAGTTTGATGGTTGGTTAGTTTGATAGTTTGATACTTGGTTAGTTGGTTAGTTTGGTAGTTTGATAGTTGGTTGGTTGGTTGGTTAGTTTGTTAGTTTGATAGTTGGTTAGTTTGGTAGTTTGATAGTTTGATACTTGGTTAGTTGGTTAGTTTGGTAGTTTGATACTTGGTTAGTTGGTTAGTTTGGTAGTTTGATAGTTGGTTAGTTGGTTAGTTTGGTAGTTTGATAGTTGGTTAGTTAGTTAGTTTGGTAGCTTGATAGTTTGATACTTGGTAAGTTGGTTAGTTGGGTAGTTTGATACTTGGTTAGTTGGTTAGTTTGGTAGTTTGATAGTTGGTTAGTTGGTTACTTTGGTAGTTTGGTAGTTGGTTAGTTGGTTAGTTTGGTAGTTTGATAGTTTGATACTTGGTTAGTTGGTTAGTTTGGTAGTTTGATAATTGGTTAGTTGGTTAGTTTCGTAGTTTGATAGTTGGTTAGTTGGTTAGTTTGGTAGTTAGATAGTTTGTTAGTTTGGTAGTTTGATAGTTTGGTACTTGGTTAGTTGGTTAGTTTGGTAGTTTGATACTTGGTTAGTTTGGTAGTTTGATACTTGGTTAGTTGGTTAGTTTGGTAGTTTGATACTTGGTTAGTTGGTTAGTTTGGTAGTTTTATAGTTTGTTAGTTGGTTAGTTTGTTAGTTGGTTGGTTGATTGGTTGGTTGGTTAGTTGGTTAGTTTGTTGGTTGATTGGTTGGTTAGTTGGTTGGTTGGTTGGTTGATTGGTTGGTTGGTTGATTGGTTGGTTGGTTATTTGGTTAGTTTGTTAGTTGGTTGGTTGATTGTTTGTTGGTTTGTTGGTTAGTTTGTTGGTTGGTTTTTGGTTAGTTTGTTAGTTTTATAGTTTGTTAGTTGGTTAGTTTGTTAGTTGGTTGGTTGATTGGTTGGTTGGTTAGTTGGTTAGTTTGTTGGTTGATTGGTTGGTTAGTTGGTTGGTTGGTTGGTTGATTGGTTGGTTGGTTGATTGGTTGGTTGGTTATTTGGTTAGTTTGTTAGTTGGTTGGTTGATTGTTTGTTGGTTTGTTGGTTAGTTTGTTGGTTGGTTTTTGGTTAGTTTGTTAGTTGGTTGGTTGGTTGGTTGGTGTTTTAGTTGGTTGGTTGGTTTGTGTTTTGGTTGGTTAGTTGGTTTGTTTGTTGGTTGGTTGGTGTGTTAGTTGGTTAGTTGGTTATTTGGTTAGTTGTTTAGTTTGTTAGTTGCTTGGTTGGTTGGTTTGTTGGTGTTTTGGTTGGTAGGTTGGTTTGTTTGTTGGTTGGTTGGTTGGTTGGTTGGTTGGTTGGTTGGTTAGTTGGTAAGTTGATTAATTTGTTAGTTTGATAGTTTGATACTTGGTTAGTTGCTTAGTTTGATAATTGGTTAGGTTAAGGATATAAAAAAAACATGGTGGCAGGGAACCCTCCGCGGGCCCCTCGGGGCCCGCGGCCCCCACCCAAAATACTAGTTATAATATATATAGCTCGATACCCACTCACTCACTCACTCACTGACATGCTGTTTTGAAGAACCTACGAGGGGTGGGGTGGAACTGTATACATCATCGTATCCAAAATGCCGCCCCGACCCCAGGAAAAATACGAAATCGACCTGAACGTGGAAAGTAACCTGACACATGGGGTAGCTCTCTGTAACGACTTGACCTACCGAGTTTGCCCGAAACCAAAGTGGCTCAGAACAGCCAGCCAATGGGTGAGCCGGTCAAAATCTTTTCAAAATGGCGAAAACAAGATGGCCGCCATACAAAATTGAAACGCGATTATCTCGCAAACCAATAGAGATTTATGACAGGTGCTCGACCAAATGTCATTCAGGGTGGGAGGGGTAATCTATCGGGATATTTTTTTTTCCAAGATGGCGGATTCAAAATGGCGGCCATTTTCTTTTTTGCTCTGATTCGATTGAAATTTTGCATCCAGGGCTCTTGAGGGCCACTGAATCAAACGCCGTAATTGGTTTTTCGATTTTTCAATTTTCCAAGATGGCCGCCATACGATGGAAAATCTGGCTCACTGACATGCTGTTTTGAAGAACCCATGAAGGGTGGGGTACAACTCTCTACAACATCGCATCAGAAATGCCGCCTTGACCACTAAAAAAGTATGAAATTGACCTGAATGTGGAAATTGACCAGACACATGAGTAGTTCTCCGCGGCGACTTGACCTACCGAGTTTGCCCGGAACTAAAGTCGCTCAGAACAGCCAGCCAATGGGTAAGTTGGTCAAAGTTTTTCAAAATGGCGAAAACAAGATGGCCGCCATACAAAATTGAAAAGCGAATATCTCAGAGGCCAGTCTAGATAGATACAAGGTGCTTGAACTAATTTTGTTCAAAATAGGAAGGGTAATCTAATGAAGCAATTTTTTTTTCCAAGATGGCGGATTCAAAATGGCGGCGAAATTTTTTTTTGTTTGATTCGATTGAAATTTTGCATCCAAGGCCCTTTAGGGCACACAAATCTAACGCCGTAATTGGTTCTTCGATTTCTCAATTTTCCAAGATGGCCGCCATACAATGTAATGTCAGACTCACTGATTCACTGTTGTTTTATAGCAACCTTTAGAAGTTGGGTTCGATTCTATACACCATCGCATTAAAAATGCCGCCACGATCAACAAAAAAATATGAAACCGACCTGAACTTGGAAACTGACCCGACACATGGGGTAGCTCTCTGTAACGACTTGACCTACCGAGTTTGCCCGGAACTAAAGTCGCTCAGAACAGCCGACCAATGGGTGAGCCGGTCAAAGTTTTTTCAAAATGGCGAAAACGAGATGGCCGCCATACAAAATTGATTGAATCACTTTTTTTTTTAATTCGAGCATGCTGAAATTTCTCTTCCGGGGCCCTTAAAGGCGACCAAATGCTACGTTGTTTTTCGTTTCCGCCATTTTCCAGAATATCCGCTTTACAATGTTGTTCTATAGCAGCCTTTAGAGGTAGGGTTCGACTCTATATCGACACTATAAACAAACGCATCAGAAATTATACCACATGTATCAAAAAAATCATAACAGACCTGAACATGAAAAATGACTCGACACAGGGAGCGGCGCTTCGTAACGACATCACCTGTCGAGTTTCTCTGGAACTAAAGTCGTTCAGGACAGCCGGCCGAAAGATGAGCTGATGAAATTTTTTGAATGTTATTAAATTGATTGGATTGCGGATTTCTTTTATTCCGGTTTTGGTTTAACGTAAGTTTCAGTTCTCAAAATTCTTAAAAAAATTGATAATATGTTTCAACGACAGTACATTTGATACAGTTACTTAGATAACATTTTCAAAGATTACACGGAATTGACGCGGGGTCGGGGCACCACGAATAGAGTTGGTTAGGTTTAGGTAATTTTTTTTTATGACCGCCCAGAACAGGCAACGTTTTTACGATAAAACGTTTTGTAAGTTCGTTCGTTAGTTGATTAGTTGGTTTGTTGGTTAGCTTGATAGTTTGTTAGTTTGATAGTTTGATAGATTGTTAGTTGGTGAGTTGGTTAGTTTGTTTGTTGGTTGGTTGGTTGGTTGGTTGGTTGGTTGGTTGGTTGGTTAGTTGGTTTGTTAGTTAGTTGGATAGTTGGTTAGTTATTTAGTTTGTTGGTTGGTTAGTTAATTGGTTGGTTGGTTGATTGGTTGGTTGGTTATTTGGTTAGTTGGTTTGTTGGTTGGTTGGTTGGTTAGTTGGTTAGTTGGTTAGTTGGTTAGTTGGTTAGTTTGTTAGTTTATTAGTTTGTTGGTTAGTTAGTTGGTTAGTTTGATAGTTGGTTAGTTTGGTAGTTTGATAGTTTGATAATTGGTCAGTTTGTTAGTTGTTTGGTTGATTGGTTAGTTGGTTGGTTAGTTGGTTAGTTTGTTGGTTGATTGGTTGGTTTGTTGGTTGGTTAGTTGATTGGTTGGTTAGTTAGTTGGTTAGTTTGTTAGTTGGTTGGTTGATTGGTTAGTTGGTTAGTTTGATAGTTAGTTAGTTTGGTAGTTTGATAGTTTGATAGTTTGATAGTTGATTAGTTGGTTAGTTTGGTAGTTTGATAGTCAGTTAGTCGGTTAGTTTGGTAGTTTGATAGTTGGTTAGTTTGGTAGTTTGATACTTGGTTAGTTGGTTAGTTTGGTAGTTTGATAGTTGGTTAGTTGGTAAGTTTGGTAGTTTGATAGTTGGTTAGTTGGTTAGTTTGGTAGTTTGATACTTGGTTAGTTGGTTTGTTTGGTAGTTTGATAGTTGGTTAGTTGGTTAGTTTGGTAGTTCGATAGTTGGTTAGTTGATTAGTTTGGTAGTTTGATAGATTGATACTTGGTTAGTTGGTTAGTTTAGTAGTTTGATAGTTGGTTAGTTTGGTAGTTTGATAGTTGGTTAGTTATTTAGTTTGGTAGTTTGATAGTTTGATACTTGGTTAGTTGGTTAGTTTGGTAGTTTGATACTTGGTAAGTTGGTTAGTTCCGTAGTTTGATAGTTGGTTAGTTGGTTAGTTTGGTAGTTTGATAGTTTGTTAGTTGGTTAGTTTGGTAGTTTGATAGTTTGATACTTGGTTAGTTGGTTAGTTTGATAGTTTGATACTTGGTTAGTTGGTTAGTTTGAAAGTTGGTTAGTTTTGTAGTTTGATAGTTGGTTAGTTGGTTAGTTTGGTAGTTTGATACTTGGTTAGTTGGTTAGTTTGGTAGTTTGATAGTTGGTTAGTTTGGTAGTTTGATAGTTGGTTAGTTGGTTAGTTTGGTAGTTTAATAATTTGTTAGTTGGTTAGTTTGTTAGTTGGTTGGTTGATTGGTTGGTTGGTTAGTTGGTTAGTTTGTTGGTTGGTTGGTTGGTTGGTTGGTTAGTTAGTTGGTTATTTGGTTGGTTGGTTATTTGGTTAATTGGTTAGTTGGTTGGTTGATTGGTTAGTTGGTTGGTTTGTTAGTTTGTTGGTTGGTTAGTTGGTTAGTTTGATAGTTTAATACTTGGTTAATTGGTTAGTTTGGTAGTTTGATAGTTTGATAGTTGGTTAGTTTGTTGGTTGGTTGGTTGGTTGGTTGGTTGGTTGGTTGGTTGGTTGGTTGGTTGGTTGGTTGGTTGAATGGTTGGTTGGTTGATTTATTGGTTGGTTATTTGGTAAGTTGGTTTGTTGGTTGGTTGGTTGGTTAGTTGGTTAGTTTGGTAGTTTGATACTTGGTTAGTTGGTTAGTTTGGTAGTTAGATAGTTGGTTAGTTGGTTAGTTTGGTAGTTTGATACTTGGTTAGTTGGTTAGTTTGGTAGTTTGATACTTGGTTAGTTGGTTAGTTTGGTAGTTTGATAGTTGGTTAGTTGGTTAGTTTGGTAGTTTGATAGTTGGTTAGTTGATTAGTTTGGTAGTTTGATACTTGGTTAGTTGGTTGGTTTGGTAGTTTGATACTTGGGTAGTTGGTTAGTTTGGTAGTTTGATAGTTGGTTAGTTGGTTAGTTTGGTAGTTTGATAGTTTGATACTTGGTTAGTTGGTTAGTTTGGTAGTTTGATACTTGGTTAGTTGGTTAGTTCCGTAGTTTGATAGTTGGTTAGTTGGTTAGTTTGGTAGTTTGATAGTTAGATACTTGGTTAGTTGGTTAGTTTGGTAGTTTGATAGTTGGTTAGTTGGGTAGCTTGGTAGTTTGATAGTTGGTTAGTTGGTTAGTTTGGTAGTTTAATAGTTTGATACTTGGTTAGTTTGTTAGTTGGTTGGTTGATTGGTTGGTTGGTTGGTTAGTTTGTTGGTTGGTTGGTTAGTTTGTTGGTTGGTTGGTTGGTTGGTTGGTTGGTTGGTTGGTTGATTGGTTAGTTGGTTGGTTTGTTAGTTTGTTGGTTGGTTAGTTGGTTAGTTTGATAGTTTAATACTTGGTTAATTGGTTAGTTTGGTAGTTTGATAGTTTGATAGTTGGTTAGTTTGTTGGTTGGTTGGTTGGTTGGTTGGTTGGTTGGTTGGTTGAATGGTTGGTTGGTTGATTTATTGGTTGGTTATTTGGTAAGTTGGTTTGTTGGTTGGTTGGTTGGTTAGTTGGTTAGTTTGGTAGTTTGATACTTGGTTGGTTGGTTAGTTTGGTAGTTTGATACTTGGTTGGTTGGTTAGTTTGGTAGTTTGATACTTGGTTAGTTGGTTAGTTTGGTAGTTTGATAGTTGGTTAGTTGGTTAGTTTGATAGTTTGATACTTGGTTAGTTGGTTAGTTTGGTAGTTTGATACTTGGTTAGTTGGTTAGTTTGGTAGTTTGATAGTTGGTTAGTTTGGTAGTTTGATAGTTCGTTAGTTGGTTAGTTTGGTAGTTTGATAGTTTGATACTTGGTTAGTTGGTTAGTTTGGTAGTTTGATACTTGGTTAGTTGGTTAGTTCCGTAGTTTGATAGTTGGTTTGATGGTTAGTTTGGTAGTTTGATAGTTTGTTAGTTGGTTAGTTTGGTTTGAAATAAAAATAAAATAATGATTTCAAATCAAAGAAAAACTTATATCTTAGTGATATTATCTTTAGACGCAAGTACCTAATATTTAACAGAGCAAGCAACCCTCGCAACACGCCTGGATGACAGAGGGGTGTAACGACGTGAAGGGGGGAGTAGGTATATAAATTACGGCGTTTTGGACTAGGTCAAAATAGATTCTGTTCTACTATGTTATTATTTATTCTTATGGGTTAGGTTAGGTTAGAACTGCGATCCTTCAAAACCGAATCGCTACCAGGAAAGTAGGCTAGAACTGCGATCCTTCAGAACCGAATCGCTACCAGGAAAGTAGGTTAGGTTAGGTTAAAACTGTGACCCCTACAGAAAAGAATCGCTACCAGAAAAGTGGGTTAGGTTAGGTTAGAACTGCGAACCCTGCAGAAACGAATCGCTACCAGGAAAGTAGGTTAGGTTAGAACTGCGATCCTTCAAAACCGAAACGCTACCAGGAAAGTAGGTTAGGTTAGGTTAAAACTGCGATCCTTCAGAACCGAATCGCTACCAGGAAAGTAGGTTAGGTTAGGTTAAAACTGTGACCCCTACAGAAAAGAATCGCTACCAGAAAAGTGGGTTAGGTTAGGTTAGAACTGCGAACCCTGCAGAAACGAATCGCTACCAGGAAAGTAGGTTAGGTTAGGTTAGAACTGCGATCTTTCAGAACCGAATCGCTACCAGTAACGTAGGTTAGGTTAAAACTGCGCTCCTTCAGAACCTAATCGCTACCAGGAAAGTAGATAAGGTTAGGTTAGAACTGCGATCCTACAGAACCGAATCGCTACCAGGAAAGTAGCTTAGGTTAAGTTAGAACTGTGATCCTTCAGAACCGAATCGCTACCAGGAAAGAAGGTTAGGTTAGAACTGCGATTCTTCAGAACCGAATCGCTACCAGGAAAGTAGGTTAGGTTAGGTTAGAACTGCGATCCTTCAGAACCGAATCGCAACCAGGAAAGTAGGTTAGGTTAGGTTAGAACTGCGATCCTTCAGAACCGAATCGCTACCAGGAAAGTAGGTTAGGTTAGAACTGCGATCCTTCAGAACTGAATCAACGAACCAAAGTACCATACCATCGTAACATAAAAATAAATGTTAATACAAACTAATTCTATACCGTCCTATACCATCAAGTGAGATAGGGGTCAATTTATTGGTGAGATTATAGTTTAAAAAAGACACGTCTATAAACGCATAAAGGAAAAAATAGATAAGGTTAGAAAAAAAAAGGTGGCAGGGAACCATCCGCGGGGCCCTCGGGCCCCGCGGCCCCCACGCGAATTACTAGTCTATTTATAAAACAGAACATTTTATGCAGTTTCACTTTTTGGTTACACATCTACTTTACTTAGCCGGCACATGCGTTATTAAAGAACAAAGTCTTCTGATAGCAGCAGATGCAGACTCGATTTCAATTCCTTAGTGCCATAGGTACCTACCTCATCATCATCATCACCGGCCTATTTACGTTCCACTGCTGGCACAGGAATCTTCTCAGTATGAAAGGGATTGAGCTTTATCACCCGGGCCCAGTGCGAAAAGGGAACTTCAAACTTACCATTGAAGCAAGAGCGTGCAAATCATTTTTGTAAGTACATTTTTGTAGTAGTGTTATACTTAGTTCTCTTTGTTGTTTGTAACAATTGATTATTTGGAGACACATGCATCACTCTAAATAAATGCAGAATGATCCGTTTTTTATCTCGTGATGCTAACTAAAGAAGGGTCTTAGAGAATTTACACTTGTTCCGTCCAGGGTTAATTCATTGCAATAGATTGTGGCAGAATTATACCAAGCGAGCAAAGTCGTGGGTAGGTTGTGTAACAGAAATATGTATACACTTAGATCAAGCATGTTTAAGCACCACTAAACTACAGATCTAACAGCCCCTGAGTTACCACTTGTTAATTAACTTAAGCACGCTACGTTGACATTCAACCTGCAACCTACGCCAGCACGATTTGATCCCTGAACCGCGATAAGTGATAGGTGAAATAAATCGATCTATATAACAACCTAATCGATGTATTGACTGATTCGAGGCAGTGTGCGTACGAGGCCGCGCCGCACACGACACAGACTTGCTCTATCACTTCATACTGATAGACAATGAAACTGATGCAAACCCTTGAGTGGAGGTTGCGACAGAAATTCCAACCTTAAGCCACATTAGACTTCGGGTAGGTCTACGAGGGCAGGCCTGAACTACCATCAGCCAATCTAATTACACCTATTAGCTCCTTCTTTAAACACCAGGTTTTCCAAAAAAAAACTGGTCATGTCATCCGATGTAACAATTTGCGACATAGTATTTATTTTTATTTCACACGAAGGAGGTTATTTTTTTTATGTTCAACGATATGCGATAACTTTTTACCATAATTATGAACCGAATCGAGGAACATCCTCGTTACAAAATTTATTTGTTGCCACATTACCGTGTATAGTAAGAATGTTTGATTTTCCGTCGTTGGTTGAACCATTTTGTGCTGTCGTAAATTTTCCTAAGTGTTACTTAGTCAGTGGTCTCATTTTTACAAGCTTTTATTTAGTTTTATCTGTCCCGGCCTCTGCGCGTAATCAAACCTTGCAGTTAAATTTAACCCACTTCCAGCGGTCGGATTGACTTGAAATTTGGTATGGATGCGTTGGATGACAATACAAGTACCGTCAACAAAAACTACAGTAGATAAAAAAAACTTGTATTGTAATTGTCTGTACAAAAAGCCTTACAAATTGTAGAGTATATGCAAGGTATTAATTATTAAAATAAATAAGCCAACCATTCCCGTGTCCGACTCGCTTCGCCAGGAAATAAGGCAATACTCGCCTAAAACGTCAATCAACCACGACCAATACTTTGCATAGCAATAATTTTCCTTAATCTTGCACAAATAGGTATTCTAGGGTATACCGCAGAAATACATTTACCAGCGTGAGTCGAAGTGGAAGTGCGTGAAATCTGTTTTTCTCTTTCGCATGCATGCGAAACGGTAGAGCGGCGCGTTACGAGCGGGAGGTCTCATAGCCGACCTGCCTAGAGCCAGAAGTCTCGCAAGTAAAAGTAACTTTTAACAATACCTTGGCGGCGCCTGATCGCAGCGTGCGTCAGTTTTGCCAACCGCCGCCGCGCGGTGCTACGTATCGTGCAAGACATTTTATACGACGACGAAAACTTGTTGTGTCCTTTAGAAAACGTATTTTTTTGTTGTTGATGGAAGCAAAATAAATTGTGTTTTCTTTTACTTTCGTGCCGCGTTTGTTTAGTAGGCAAAGTTAATAAACATTCGACTATTAGGTTTGTTAGTAGTAGTTTAGTAGTAGTTGTGTTACCCGGCAAATTTGGATGTTTTTTGGACTTAAATGTAAGTATTTATTATAAACACATAAGTAGGTAACTAGTTTTATATTCACTCGGAGTGAAATATGAAGTATTTTAGAAAGTTGAAAAACATTATTTCCACCTGACAACAAGTTTATTTTGTACATCCAAGAGTTAAAAATTATTCCATTGACAAACAATTATTGAGCAAAACGTATTCTGCTAATTATTATTTTCGACATACCTAATACTACAGCTGCACGCAAGCCAAACCTCATGGCATTTCGAAATTGATAACTGGCAGTTTACTGGCGATTAAAGGGAGTGATGAATATCTTATTTTACCATTTGTCCATTTTTATCGTGGTGTTACCCCATGTATATTTATTGGCTGTAGGTGATGAAAGTGGTATGGTCGCCGGCGGCGCGGTCACCCGGCTACCCGGTGAACGAGTGATTAAGCCACTTGCAATCGGATACTAGAACTGGTTTCGTGCTTATTGTGGACACGTGTTGTCTTGCCGACAGTAGGCTGTTCTAGTTGTCAGAATATGAAGCAAACAGCCTCACATTTGGATTATTTATAGCACTTGTTATGCGCGATTTCAGCTGCAACGTGGAAAGCCGTTGACATAATGTTACGGCCGTTTTGATCCACTTACCGTATAATTTACTGCTAGCGGGACTTTTCAAATATAACATCAATTTATAAAATAAGTACTTATTAGCTAGTGCTATTGCGGAACTTTCAATCGATTGGAAATTAAAGTAAGAATGCATTAATCAGCCTGGATTACGATACACTTTCCAAGGCAAGGAAATACCAGACTCTATCTTGCCTGGCAGCTATATTGTACTAAATAGTTGTTGTGCTAATCGATCAATATAAGCAGTCTATAATTATTTGTAGCCGTGACGACACCCCATGCTTAACAAAGTTTCACCATAGGCTTATCCTGATTTAGTCCTACCTGTAACTTTACCCCTCACCTCACGACTATGCAGCACATAAATAAACATAGAATATAAACTTTAAGTACTGCGAATATGTCAATCTCGAAAGCGCTCTATTAATTTAATATGTGCATTAAACTCTAACACAAACTCTGATAAGCTTCGAATCTAAAACCACTTTGATTTGAGAAACACGATCACTAAACGTGTTTCTCGAACGCGTGCATTATTGATCTAGGTGATCCTGTTCAACTTCCAACGTTATACTCAATTAACACATCAAAATATACGATAACCTTTCGAGATACTGTTAATATGACACATTAATCTTTCAGAGCCTTTTAAAACAACTAGAATATTAATGAAATGTCGATTCGATACATATTAAACAACTAGTTTGCTTCAAACTAAGAATTATGTAAATACAGTTTTTTTGCATTGGGCGGGTTCATCTAAATTACTGCTGTAACAACATGACAAGGCGTACATGTCAACATACGCATGTTAAAAGTAATAAATATTATGTTCACATCTGTAACAATAAAATTATATTTGTCTAGATTTAAACAATATGAATAAAATAACACCCCTGTTTTTCGTCGGGGGTTAAAAAGTTGTAAAACATTGCTGCGGTTTATCTGTACGAGTACGGATAATTGCTCACTTTTAGTAACTGTAGTAATGTATGTCAAAGTCATGGCTAGTTAGTTATTGATGTTAGGCCAAGAATAAAACCAATTAATTGTGCATGTAAGTATTGGGTGCCTTTTCTTAGTAAAAAAAATAGCAGTATTATGCTTATCAGGACCCGAGGGCATGGCATAAGAAGAGTACGGTGGACATCACGTCCTGTATTCGGCTCGTGCACATGCGATATCGCTACATAACGTGAATATTATCCCAATCTCACACAGTATTGAGAGAGAGAAAAACCCTTGTTCACATTAGGCATTGACATGGCATAATTATACACCGAATACTGGCCTAGTCCCGCAGCTTACCAAGTTTTAATTTACTAGGATCATGCAGTAGTTATTAAATAGGTAATTATTAATACATATATGCTATGATGTACATTATTTCTTTAAGTAATACTTAAGCGCACCATCTTATGACTTTATGTGAGGTTTATCATCAACAGACTGAAAAGTAGACACCTATTTATATTTATTTTTAACATGAAACTACCGTGAGAGTATGTCAATCGAGTATAGCTTGACATGTTTCGGACTAATCCGTAGCCCTTCCTCTGGAAGCAAACGCTCCCATCTTATTTTTCCTCTTTATTTTTTGTGATCATTATCAATCATCTTTAGCTTATGATCTCAGCTGGGCGTTAAGCTTTGGGGCTATCATGTATGTCCTTAGAACTTATAGAAATAAACGAAATTTTTAAAATTTGACTTCAGTATATTAGACGTAACTTGACGTAAGCTTAATCGGTATGCGCTACGCTCTACCTACAGTATACCTGTGCCTATGGGACCGATAGTAGATATCGAAAGTGTCGCACCTAAACATCCGCCGTATATTTCGCTCACGGATTACGGATAGGCATTTTATTAGGTTTTCGGCTTTCCCCATTCTGTTTTCCAATGCATTTGACACATCGTTTCGCAGTTAGTTGACGAAATCCATTCGCCTTCGGGGATTCAATCTAGTTTACGTATCACTTTCTCTCGAAATAATGTGTAAAATTCTATCGGGATAGAAAATAAAACAAATGTTTGATAAAATTTATGTTTGTACAATTTCAACGTGTATTTAACAACTTAGTTGAAGGTATCAAAATTACTTTATTTTGATATCCCGGAATCAAGTAAAGCAATAAAACACAAGCAATGCCACGTTATGCAAAATACTTAGTTAGCACTAAATTGTAAACAATTATTGCATCAAAATAAAATTATAAATAGTCGTGCCAACTGGTATCAACTTAATAGCTTAATTGTGCAGTAATAACTCTGCTGATTTATCTATAATTGATTACCCTTTTAACTTCTTTGTTTATTTTAGCACTTCACATATACAAGCAGAAAGATATCATATAATTTGCATTTATTAAAATCTGAGGTGCACTTTGCAGCAAAGTTTATTTAAATCCTGTAAGGTTCAAAGAATAGGGTATTGAATGGCGTTCGTATGAATCGCATGAGTAATCTAAAGTCACGGCGCATAGCATTTTGAATTTAAACGCAATTCAACATTCCTTTTCGTTTGCAATGCATTCGCAAGAAGCCTCTCCAGGCACGGGATATAATACTCACATTGTATTTTATCAATTCTTATTGTGTTTCTACGCTCATTGAAATCAACATTGTTAACTTATTTAGACTTAAATTGGGTATTCTTGCTAGTGCTAAGCAAATTAGAAGTTAAGTTTAAGACGATAATAATTTATTTATCATTATCTGTTCAACCAGTTCTATTGAAATAAACGGATCACTCACGTATGTCAGTCGAGTAAGCTCTATATGTTTCGGACTAATCCGTAGTCCTTCCTCTGGGAGCACACGCCACGCTGGTGGCGAGACGTAAACTACTTCTACTAGTTCAAGACGTCAACTAGTTCTTTCATATTTTGTACGCATTTGCAGAAAATTCATGTCTTTTTGGAAAAACTCGAGTAGCTGATAAAATTGTGATTTATATCTATAAAACGCGAGCACGACCTTCGGCAGGTGGCGCAACTAACATGCTCACGCGCCGCTTCAACGAGCACTTTCCAACGACCCCAGAAGCAGAAAGCCTTTAAAATATTCTTTCAAAATAACCCCAAGTACGCTCGATAACCTTGATTATTGATTTCAAGAGTGATCAAATCGATTAGTCGAATAAAGGAATTCCTAAGTCATAATCGTGGAAAATAGTTTTTTGCGACTTACGCCGGCGTTGTACGTGACAAGAAGTTTGCTAAGAGTGGAGTAATGGCATTTAGTGAAGCGTAACCGCACTAAAGTTAACTAGAAGGATCTGAGATACCGGAACTTAGACGAGCATGCTCTAAAAAATCACGATACTTTTTAAAAAAGATCAACGTCCGCCGCTGGTACAAAAATCGAGATACGTAAAATAATATGCACTGAGCAATTAACAAGAAGATATACTAAGCACGTCACGCTTACCAGCTTCGTACCGCTTTTTTTAACAGTTCAATTTCTATTCCAGGATTTTGATTGCTTAGTACTTAATAAGTGCAGAAGGTGCTCGCTTAGCTTACATGCTACGATCCGACCGCATTCCTCAAATTATTCAACTCTTTGTTTTTTCGTATATTTTCCTCGTACCCATCCGTGCCATGTGGAACAGTTAGTCCATTTCGCAGGTTTTCCGTAATAGCAGTTCGTAAATCAGTTGTTTCGTCAGCTGTTTAGCATGCAGCCGACGCTCCTCTATCCGGCACCTGGCATTTGGGTTTATTCGATGACTTTGACTCATTCCGGCCTTCAGGCAATGTACGCTCTCTAGTACTCTGCAGTCTGCAAATTCAGCACCAATATATAATGTGTTTTTCATTAGGTTCCCCGTGCACCCATCCATCCGTCAATAGGCTCTAAACCAAAATAAATATTTATTATTAAAAAAACATGTACGTTACCATAGTCAGATTATTCTAATTCAGTTGAATTTTTAGCACTTCATACGTAATTTTGTCACTTTGAATTATAAATGGACTGTACACAATACTATCTGTTGTCATCACGTTAAATAGTTTCACATATTATGCCCTACACATACAAGTATATGCGGAGTTCGACCGTGACCACCATGATAGCATATCTAAGAATGCCATGTACCGGTCCGTCATCGTCATCTTCATGGCATTTCTAGCAAATGCCACGGCTGAACGAAAGACTCGGAAACACGTGTCTATTAGCCGAGATTGAAAAGGTAATCCCATGGTACATTGTCAGGTCGTATGGAGAATCATGAAATATTTACCTACTTTACCAGAAAACTTTTTTACACTCTACCTTGGGTCTTATTGATACCATCGAACACAGATTTAAGTTTAGCTTTCAAAGTCAAAGGTGAGTAAGCATTTACAAACAAACTTGGTCCTAGGTAGGTCAGCAACGCCACTCTGGTCTGATGATGATTACACGCAAGCTTACCCACAATAATAAAAATGTAGTTATTAGGCTGCTAGTTATTACCACTACAATACCTACTCTACTATTCTGTATCACGACTTTTCAATTATTTTTTCCTGAATTTAATAAGCACACTCCACATACACTAGGATATGAAGATACCTGAACTATTTCTTGCCGGTGAAGGTCATCGGGTCAGTTTTCCGTGCGAAACGATGCGCGGGCGCATACGACGGGCTGACGCAAGCGCTGAGGCAACAGTGCAGCGTTACGTGGCCGTACGTGCGCCTCACGACCTATATTACAACTACCCGATCAATACCCAGGCAGAAGCACCTAGAAGAAGACCTAGAGTACGAGTCAAACTTAAATGCCCCTAGAAGGAGACCCACAGAGCCTAACGGGGATTTGGGAGCGGGACCGCGATACCCCCTCTAACGGCCTGAACGACTCCAGAGACGCATTTAACTTTTAATCTTACGGTACACTGGTCACCTGCTTGTACTTTTATAACATTTTGGTAATCCAGGGAGAATTCAGAAAGGCAGAAACACGAAACAAACCCCGGTATTTAGATGAAGGAAGATACTACCTCGACCTAGCTGGTTTATTGGCGGTACCCGGGGAACCTTTTATTTGCAGCTGACCGTACAATTCTTCAGCTCTAGCTCTACCAAAGTTGGTTTAATATCTTTTCCAGCTAAGACAGAAAGGGAAAACGAGTATCCTGAAGAACACTTTAGTAATGGGGTTTCTTGGTTAACCGTGTCTTCTAAATACCAAAATCGACGTCGGTATAAACTCAGCCATCGCTATTGTAACACTTGTAACCCCCCATGCAGAAAGAGGGGTGTTAGCAATTTGACCTGTGTATGGGTACAGCATCTGTGTATCTGTCTGTGGCATCATAGCTCTCAAGCGGATAAACCAATTTGGACGCGGCTTTTTTAACCAAAAGTTAGTTTAATCGAGATGGTTCTTAGGTAAGTTTCATTAAAATCGGTTCAGCCGTTTTTGAGATATTGAACTTTTACTTAAATGAAAATTTTAAATTACACAATTTTTCTAAGTTGGTTAGGTTATTATTCTAAAACCCTTTATGTAGACATAGTTAAGGCTGGCTGAGAAGAAGCTGTAAGAAACTCGCTGTAACGGGCAGCACTGTATAATTTACGCCATTACTTCATTGCGTTTAAGAGCATCCATCTCTCTCAGCCTGTATAATATACGTAATCGGGTGAAAGGGATGAATGATCTTGAATTTGTGGCGCCAGACGAACGGTAGTGTTTTCCTACTAAAAAAACGAAGGTCAACGATCCATATTGTTAGTAATAAAATGCTGACGTTACGTTGCGGTCTTTGCGGCTAGCTAAGTTGATTTTCCTAGAAAACGTTACACAATTAAATGTCTTCGTATGTTAACTTGTAATGTCGAGAAACACCTTCGAAATGATATCTTACCTTAATTATATTAAGGTAAACGTCAGAATGTTTAAATGATTGACACTCTTACTATGAGTTAAGATAGAAGGTGCAAACTATTGTACCTATTCTAATTTTAATTGCATATTAACGGATGTTACGAAATGTGGGATTACAAATACAATCAATACTCCTTTCCTTTACCTGAATTGTTTACTAGGCAACATAATCTCAATTGTAGCCAATCGTACAAGTACTAAGCTCGTGTGCTTATACGTGAAGTAACTTGGGTTTTAATCACTTTAGCAGTTTACAGATGTACTTGTTTTCGAAACCTTCCGTAAAATGTCAATTGTTTATATTATCTTATTATTATATAGTATCTTACATAATTACAAAGTACATACAGATTATGTATTGGAATCAGATTAAGATTCATTATTTACATTTAAGAAACCATAAGGTAAGTAGAATTATTATTTGCTTAGAAATTGAATTGTAAGTAATCTCTCTATGATCATTTTGTTTGTTGGTAGTGACTGTACATAAGTTATAAACGTTATAGTAAAAAAAAAACCGGCCAAGTGCGAGTCGGACTCGCGCAAGAGGGTTCCGTAGGAAGATTTTATCGCTTTTCCCCAGTGTTTTAAGAAGTCCAGTGTAAGCAGAGCCCTGCTCCTACGCAAAATGTACGCAGTGTGGGGTCGACTTATATTGGTCTTTGAAATCTAGAGACAGACATAAAAATTTAAGATTTTGAGACTTTTCTGAGTGGTTGTACTATAAGAGCTACCTTCATACCAATTTCAAGTTTCTAGGACAACTGGAAGTACCCTTTAGGTTTTCAAAATACCGCAATTTGTATGGAAACTACTTTTTTAATGACTGTATCTTTTGATTTTCTCACAGCTTCAAGGGACCACAGGTTTAAGTATTTGATATTAATTTGAGCATCCTACCTCCACGCGTTCCAGAGAAAAAGGGTCTTGACAGACAGACAGACAGACAACAAAGTGATCCTATAAGGGTTCCGTTTTTTTCCTTTTGAGGTACGGAACCCTAAAAAGCCCTAAGAACCCTATTATTTTATTCTCAACTACCGACCTTGATGGCAATGCCTCATATCCCTTACGTACTGTCAAAAACATTTAGCTGGCGAATGAATAAAACACTAGTTTAATCGACTACCTACTTTTCTTACAATTATGCTTAGACTGAGGCTTAGGCCCAGAGCTCTCCGAACTTTTCTCAGAAACGTGTTGACTAGACACTAAAGTTAATAATATATCACACATCCTTTTCGATCCTGAGTTTGTGATCCATTTCAGTCTGTGATCAGTCAAGAGTTCTTTACGTATCCGATTGGCTTGTGTACTCGAATAGTGTTGTATGTAGATGACCATGAAAAACTACAATACATGCAACAATAAAAACACGTGGAAAATCATGATTATAAGAAACACTTAAGTAATACAATAATTTGATAACCACATTACCAAACTACTTAATAGTATTACTTCTTGAAATTCACGTACAAATTATCGATCTCTCGTAATCTTTGAAGCCTGCAATAGAATTACAAAGAGCAACAATAACTAGCCGTTGGCCGGTAACCTATTTTTAAAGTGGAGTGCCCTCGGCTATAGCTAGTAATTCTATGATATTAGTAGCTTTTCTTAGAGGAAGCTTACAATTTATTGACCGTTAGGGATTTGCTGCACAATATGACTCGAGAAATACTTTGACAAAATCCGGAATACATTTTAACGTCTCACGTTTCATTGCTGATTCAATACCTCGCGATGTCAATTACATGACTGTGTCATAATAGGCCCCAGACCAACTCAGTAAAGATAAGAAGGACTTGACACTTTAATACTTGTACTGACTCACCCACCTGTTTGGTGGAATTTTCCTGAGTCCTGGCTTATCAAACGAATGTATAAATAGAAATCAAGTATATTTATTACATAATTAATTTACCAATATAACAGGGTCGCATTACTTATTGCCGTATTAATAACTAATGATAAGCAATCACAACCTCACGACACCAGACATAAAGCGGTTCAATGACCCCTCCCATGTAAATACTCGAATGGTGACACCGCCTTAGTCTTGGTGCACCATACACTGCAATTCAAAAGCAATGTCGTCTTCTCATGGTCTGTTTTTGCTTATCGGAGGCTGTTCATAAAAAGTTTCGTTTTATTTGCAAACGGCTTCGCGGCGAACATAACATACCAGACACTTGAGTTTTCTATTTTTTAATTTTACCCGTTTACGCGTGTATTACGTTTTCCTTAAAAATGCTAACCGTGAGTTTGACCGAAGTAGTCGGAACTAGGTGACTAGCTGTCTGTCGATTGAGATTATATTTTATTTAATACTTCATTGGATAATTACAGTAAACGTTTCAAAGTAACTATTCCTAATATACCAAGACACGTATTTTTTATTTCGAAATATACTTAAATAAAATTAGTGTATTTATTGATTGATGTTGTATGTACATTAAAGGTTTACACATTGCGTTTTGATTTGCACGCAACTCTATGCTCTAACATAAGTTAAAAACAACTTAATGGTTTAGATATAGATCGTCGTGCATCGCTGAGTCTGCAATCCTTTGTAATGTTACTTGATTCATGTATTAAAAGTCGAAACTGCTCAGCTCACGAAAGGTTAGGAAACTATTAAGAATATTAAGTGACAACATTTTTTATTGTCACAGTTTATGAAAGAGCTAAAATGCTAGCCAGTTTAATTTTTTTTATGATTTTAAAGTATTTTTGCGATTATGTGCTCGTGCAACATTTCTAATATTGTTTCAGATAAGACATATTTACGGTTTTACATTTGAGTCCGTTGCGAGGCGACGACATACGTAATAAATAGTCGGTGCCAGATATATTCCAACTTAAACAAGATGCTAAAAGAAATTTACACCATCACTAGATATTTTTTAACACCTCATGAATACGTTGACTGGTAAACTGTGTTTAACGTCGGTAGATTTTGCACAGCATTTGTTTCAACTGCCAATACCTGAGCGACGTCACGACCAGATCATTGCATCGCAATTGCGTATGAGGTTAATTGTGCGAATGTCCAGGTGACAAGTTGCAGTCATCAGGGCGGTCACGATCTCGCTCGTCCGATCTTTAACTTTCTACATTAGCCACACCATTACAACTGCTAGTGACATTTGCCGACCACGATACACATTGTCCACATTCACAGATGGCCGACTAGATAAACTTAAAAATACGCTTAAGGCAACACCCTTGTTAAAATCCGAGCCACGTGATCAATAAAATAGATAAACGCGTTATCTAAATCGAAACGTGTATGACAATGTGGATTAAAACATTTCGCTTTTAAGTAAATAAATTTCGTAACGCACTATCTCTCCAATAAAAACTAAAACTAAATTAGTTTGCAAACAAAAAAAAACTTCGCTGAGTCTCGGTGATCACAAGATGACTTCTCTCGGTTAAATAAAACATTAAAGCTAACACTGTTAACTTTCAGAGACATGCTTAGTTTAGGGATGTCAAATTAAGTTGTTGAACAAGTAAATGCATTAGACGCGGATATGCGGCGTGACAGTGCTATGCTAGTTGCACCTTTGACCTTGCACGTGCCACTTTCAAAACGCCGCATTCCGTAAACCAACTCGTCGTACCAGCCGTTCGCAAGGCACGTCATAGTTATTGTTCTTTAAAACACTAACCCCTTTACTAATACTTTGTCTCCTCGATGGCAAAGAATGTGCTTTAGTTATGACCTAAAACAGCTTTCAACCTGTACTCTGTAGGATTACGTGTTGGATTATTTACTCGTTCGGGAAAATGATAATAGTTTAAGCAAGCAGCTTTCACATCATGACAAGGGTCCTCCATCTCGAGGGGCATTACTATCGTATTAAAAAGGAGAAATCTGTCCCTAATTCATCTGTCATAATCAAGGGCAATAAAGCTAGACACGTGTCAATCGTGTTAAAAACGATATTTTCTTATAATACTTACATACATGTATACTTAGCCGCCAACGTTTGTTAAAATATTCTGCATTACGCAGCAGACACATAAACCAGTGCGCGAGACCTTGACAAGGCCGATTAAATTATAATGTTAGTTGGTCCATATTATGATATGCCTACTTCCTTTAAAAACGTGTAGTAAAATACATTGAACAGCATAGCTCTCTAGTTGCGTGGTCAATTAAACCAGGTCCTATTGCTTTAGCCGTGTCTGACGGAGATTTCACTAGTTCTAGTCACGACTTTTTTAATTCTGTTTGTCACTATATTTTTCCTTTTTCCAACTGGCGGAAGCCTACTGTCACGATACAATTGGATACGAGTCGACTGCATTCAGTTGAATAACACTTGCGCTACGCTCGTATGGGCAATAATTGGCGTTTTTAGGGAAGCCGAATTGGCGTTGATTTCTGAACGCAATACCAGTGTCACGTACCTGCCCAAATAGGAAGTCATCTAACTACTACACCGACTAACTCGAGGCGTGAACGTTAAACTAAATTGATTTTAAAACGTAAGCCACTCCGTTTTTTCGACTAAAAATAAAACAAATATATATTACTTAAGAGCGCCGAAAAAATTCTGCGAAATCTTTCAAAGTGACGACACCGAGACTTTTCTTAATTTAGGTTACCTTCAATAAAAAAAAATATCACATAAAAACCACAAAAAAGTCGTGTACTCAATCTAAAAGTCTTTTTTTTCATCAAAACAATTGATTGTAGTTATTAACAGAATCGTAAATACACACTTACGAAATATTTTTCATCTTTCAACTTGACCTCCAACGCAATTAACCTGCTATTTCAGCGGCAACATGCTCGCATTAAAAGCTACATGTCGAAATTGTATTTAATATAAGTACTTCAAGAAATAATCACAGAAAGCCAAATACAGAGAAAGACACGTTAATCGGCAATTATTTATTTCTTACTACAAGTAAACTGTCAAATTAATTATTATACTCTCGATGATAAAGGGCAGGATGTAAAATATAAAGCATCGATTCGATTTTATAACTTTATCGAGGGTAAAGAAACACGTTACTTAACTGCACAATTAACAACCTGACAAACGTACTTACTCGTTACTAAAATTCGGAAAATCCAAGACTTGTGCTTGTAATTATCGTTCTGAAGCATCTACTAAGCTGCATGTGTACTGAGGTTTTTCCCGTTACCTCGCAATATTGTAGCACATTCGAGAATCACATTTCTCTCGAGTGCCGTCAAACCCACGCGTCGGAATAATCACGCAAACCACTGATTTAGTGACCGTATTTGCACTTCGCAACACTCGACTTTGCACAACGTGTCAAATCTACAAATCTGTGTTTGCATTAGAGAAAAGTTTACTAATGGCGCAGCGGGGGTCATTCGCGTGTGTACATACACACTCCTTTATACACACTCTTGAATACGTTTTTTTTACTTGCCTACTTTAAGAAATAAAACGGTACTTCAGAATACAGCTCTAAGTTCTTACATCCATCCTCACATACTTTTTTACAGCAGTTTTACCACTTTTAACATGCAACTCCCGTGAGATTCAAAGCAGCAGTTTTACTCTTGATCTATCTTAATGAGGCAAAGCATTCATATTCGCTTAGGTACCTCGTGTTTGTCTTACTTCAAGCATGAAGACGGTCGCGATGCGTCTAAATGCCAGTGCGGTTCCCACGGCCAGTATTGAGTGTTGTGTGTCTAGTTCAATAAATAATTAAATAGGGTATTTATCACTTCTGACACACACGCCGCTCCTTTAGTTACATTTTGACATTCTTCGTGTATTGAAAACACATTTATGACCCTGAACGGGGTGCGTGTACTAAAAGGCATTGAATAGTATAATTTTATCTGGTTTTATATGTTTTACAGTCATTAATTGATCATCATCTTCGACCTATTTACGTCCCACTGCTGGGCACAGCCCTCCTCTCAGATTGAGAGAGCTTGAGCTATAGTTCCCACGCGTGTCCAGTGCAGTGAATCGGTAATTTCACATATAGCGTTGAATTGCTTGGCAGGAGTGTGCAGGTTTCCTTGCTGTGTTACCCTTCACCGAAATACTCGGAATAAATTACAAATAATAATTTCGCACATACATTCACACAGTGGCAAGCCATAGCTTCTGCCTACCCCCGTGGGAAAGAGGCGTGATTATATGTATTCCGTAAAACTCATAAGTGCGACCCAGGGCTCGAACCCACAACCCTCTGCTTGAGAGGCCATAAGTCAAACCACACAGCTACCACAGCTTAATAGTCATTCAATTATTTTTGTAACATTCGATTAGAAACGACAAACCCTCTTGGTACGAATTGATTGAACCGAACCAATACTAGGGTATGATTATGCAAATTGGCAAACATGTTGGCTCAATACAAGTGCGTGCGTCAACGAGTATTGTGTATTCGTCCTACTCATTTTCCAAGCTGTCCAAACACAGTACGACCAAAACTACTCACTAGTCTTACTTACTCATCTTTGTTTACTTTTGAAATGCGGAACACAGCCACTGAGCTGAACTGAATCTCGTTTCCTCAAGGTGATAAGACAATGATTATCAAATACTCAAATAACATTAGCAATTCACTCCACTAATGGAATGAACATCGGAATCGTGCAAGTGTTCACTGTGGGAACAATAATTGATTTCCTCTTTTGTTTTAAGGTAAGATTCATAAGTAGGTACAAATGTCATTTATAAATGATCAAATGTCATGTCACTGTCGTGTTGGAATGTAACATAAAGTGTTCTTAAACTACGAGTTAAGTAGGGAATTGTTAACTCAACACAACTAGATACATTAGGAATTCGCTCACTGCTTAAGTTTTTGCCAAATCTATTAGTTTTTACACAATAACTCGGGAATGTTTTCATGTTTATAAAAATAGACCACTTTACACACCAATGTGGCCTTTTTTACATTTGTGTCAACAATACTATTGTAACGAAACAATTTTTCATTGACCTAATAAAGTTCACTTTGGTGTCTCGTTAAGCCGTGAATGCTACAGAACACTCAAAGTTCAATAAGAGAGTAAAGTGTGCGCGGTTGTTTTATGCGATAAGCGCTATGTTAAACGAGATGCGTTTGACGTACATCATTTTACATCTGATGTATCTAATCTAATTACCAAACATTTTCTGAAACCTTGGATCCATGGGGTCCCGGCGCTTACAAGCTTATTTCAGAGTTGAAAAAGCGCTTATAGTCGATGGAACTTGTGACCAAAGGGCTGGCAGTTTTCTCTCTCAAAGAATCAGCATCGCTACACAGCGAGGCAACGCTGCTAGGCTTTCGGGCACCATGCCACGGGGGCCTCATTTAGACTTAATTTAGTTTTAAATTTTAGTTTAAGTATTTAGTTTTAGTTCAGATTTAATGTCATTGTAAATTGCTTTTATTATGTAAATAAGTGTATTCTCCATTACCAAATAAAGTTTTACACGGTGGACACAACATAGAACAAACAATGCAAAAGTTGGTCGCATGCGTCTATCGCTGCGATTTCCGCACAAAACAACCGCGCTATAGGTAAAGAATGTTGTAAAAGATGTTACGCCTTTGGTCTCATCTACACTTTCCATCATCATAGCGATAGATAGAGGCAATCGCTGGTCATTTTTAGGGTTCCGTACCTCAAAAGGAAAAACGGAACCCTTACAGGATCACTTTGCTGTCCGTATGTCTGTCTGTCTGTCTGTACTCTGTCTGTCTGTCAAGACCCTTTTTCTCTGGAACGCGTGGAGGTAGCATGCTGAAATTAATATCAAATACTCAAGCCTGCAGTGCCTTAAAGCTGTGAAAAAATCAACCTTTTAAGTGAACGCAATCGAAAGATACAGTCATTAAAAAGGCTATTTCCATACAAATTGCCGAAATTCGAAAACCTAAAGGGTACTTCCAGTTGTCCTAGAAACATGAAATTTGCTATGAAGGTAGCTCTTATAGCACAACCACCCAGAAAATTCTCTAAATCTTAAATTTTTATGTCTGTCTGTAGATTTCGCAGTCCAATATAAGTTGACCCCACACAGCGTAGCACAGAGCAGGGCTCAGCTAACACTGGACTTCTTAAAACACTGGGCAAAAGCGTTAAAATCTTTCTACGGAACCCTCGTGCTCCCACTTGGCCGGTTTTTTGTAGAATAAAAGAAAAAACCTACAAACAGTAATGTGTACCTGCACTTAGCATTTGTGACGTAGATTTTTATTTTCTTTTAACGTTGATTGAATGTCTTAACTCACCACACCTCGGCCTTGAGTAAACAAGGGAACGGAACAATCGGAGGTTTTAGGAACACATATTCTACTTAAAAACCCATTAAGTGTTTACTTGGCCAGCGCCTATTACGTTAATTAACCACAACAGCCGAAAGCAATGCAATGCCAATGTCGTGTGACGTCACTCGTTGCTCTATGGTGAAACGTAATTAAGAAATAATAACGCTATTTTATACAATTTGGGTTCCGCACCCAAAGGGACTCTACTATACTAATAAAGCTTACCAACGCTGTCAGTCCGCCTTTAAAAAGGGTTAGGTATATCTGGAGAACTGTGAACGAAAGGGTGTTTAAACAACAAATGAACTTTTTTTTTCATTTCTTGCTTGATCTTAATAATGGTACGTAAACATAAACAAGTAAACACTTGAAATTTACAGAGTGTGATATTGCTATGGCCGCTATAACAACAATTTATTAAAAAAAATCAAGTGTTAAATACTTAACTGCGATACAAAACCCTTCGTGTGCGCGTCCGACTCGCACTTGGCCGATTTTTTATGTGTTGAAAGAGTTTTAATACTAATCTACCCATGCCCTTTTTAGGGTCCCGTATTAATAATAATGTTATTTAGTCTACAAGAAATCTTTATAGTTTTGTCATGACCTTCCATGTATTGTGTCAACGGCTTAACTCAGACACTCTTGCTACTACAAAGCTGTAATTTTATCATGCATGCATGTACATATTATTGACACCTACAAATTGAGAAAATAAAATGTTATTTTTTGTGGCAACTCTCATAAAGTGGGGATGACTTTTTTTTCTCGCGTACCCCATGGTGTGGGGCGTCGATAGTTAAGTGTTTCAAAAATGTATCGGGTGTGTCAAAACCATTTTTCGATTTAGGAATCAGTTTGAGGAATATTTAGATTTAGAATACTAATTTTTGTTAGAGTCAAGTGTCCCCGCCCTCCATGCAAGGACTTTTTCATAACGGTTGCTATCCTGTGCGAGTCAGACACCGTCTTGACCGGTTTTTTATCTTGGACTTTTTCAAGATCTTTAATGCTACTGCCTACTCTGCTACTGTACTGTAGTACTGTACTCAAAATATTACCGGCAACAAACTTGTCTATTTGCTCAGTTGTAAATTTTATTACTTTTATTGTACTGACAAACAATTGTTTCGCATTGTCTAACGCAATTATGTTGAACTTGATGATTACTTAATTGTATTCCACTCATTAATATTGACAAATACATTGTTGCATTCGCCGCTGGTTATTTACATCTGTTGTGTTTTGTTTTTCTGCATAATCTATCCCGCTGCGATAAGCGTCAGTAACTTCGCAACAGTTTCAATCAAACGTCACACAAAACCAGAACAATTGCAATCTAGGCCGACAAAGGTGTCGAAGATAGTATCAGCAAACGAATTCTTTTATAAGTTTATTTAATAAAATAAGACTACAATGCGTTGCTTTGGCACGTCCTGTTGGGGCTTAATTGTCTTTTGACGTAGCGTATTAGCTATAGTGAGGTAATTTCTTATGAGCGTGGTTAGTGAACAATTATTGCATTGTGTGATTGGTTATTTGGCAGGCGAGGCCGGGCCGGGCGTGCGGAGCGCGACCCCGCCGGTGCCTTGAGCCTCGGTTTTTGCGTACAATAGCCTGGTCACCCAGAATAAACGGCACGCTTTCGTTTGACGTCTAACGGGCCTGGCTAATTAGAACAAGATACAATAAACATCTGCCGATGTAGATTAGACGTGGATAAAAAACCGCGCATTTCTCTTCAACTGTCACCTTGTTTGTGTATTCGATTGTCCGGACCTACTTGCTCACCTACTTAATACCTAACATCGGATCATAGGCGATACGGAATCGATAGTACAAATACAAATATGGATCACAGTTCTGTTATCCGAAATAAATGATATTTTAGTTTAGTTTTTAATAGTTAAAATGCATTTTTCGTCTAACCATTAGAGGACCAACCTTGATTCGTTTCCATTTTTTTTACATTAAATGTGAGCAACAGGTTCGAAACACCTCTGCTGTTTTCAATGCTAAATAACAGATTATCTTAAATAGACTTATCATAATTCTAATTGATCAATGACTAGGGCAAATAGCGAGGTATTTACATCATCTCGGGTCAGGCGCGGCTAACACCAACCGGTCTGGTGACATTTGACGCTCGTCTCGTCAGCACACCTTCATTAATAGGTATAGAGAAATTAGCACGTTTTAGCAAAAGTTATATTAAGATGTACCTATATCTTTTTCTACCTACATATTTTTGTATAGAAAAAAAAAATCCTTGCAAGTTGTCACCTAACTGTTGTTTATTATTACAAACTGCGATGATGATTGCGGTAGGTACTTCTTGAGAATTGTCACATTCCCCTGGTGCCACTTATCTCAACAATTTCGACCTACATGGCTTATATACTTAGTTCACCCAAAATTTCATGTTTGATTTTTTTTTAATCTTTATTTAATGAGTTTGGTCACCATAGTGACCATGCCACTCATATTGATTGTAAATAAGTCTAAATTAATTGCCACAAGGTTCTAAGTTCCACCAGGAGAATGAGAATTCTCAAAAATTACCCAAGTACGATGCAGTTACATTTAAGCGCATGTCTTTCTAATGAAAGTAAAGCAGTTCTTCTTTCTGTTTTCCGAAAGAGGTACCGGAAAACAAAAAGGAAAATGACGTCCAAAACGATGTGTAAAATACTTCGAAACTGATTCCCCTGTGTCACTCGAGAAAACTGTGGCATACTAAGGAAGAGATCGCTCGTAATAAAACATGCGTAGGAGTGAAACACGCTTGATATATTCCCCATTTATAGACAAATGACACAACGATACAATCAGAAGATCAATGCGATAGGCGGCGATAGAGCTCGTTAATTTAAAAGATTGACATTTATTGGCATAGCTTCAAGTGTAATGGCACATGACCTATTACGCAAAGTGCACGACCTTTCAAAAGGATTGCATATTTTATTGATGATATTACAACAATTTTGGGAATTAAATGAACACAGATGAATAGTCCTATGTCTGCGCCTATCATAATGCTACCTGTCAAAAGCCTTGGATGTTGTTGAATGACTTGTTTTGCAAAAGTAATCCCGTAATGGTAATCTTTGTGTCGGCAGTCTTGGCGGAGATTAGCCGTTGATGCCCCCCTGACCTCTATTAATATCTAATTCATCATGCCGTCAAAACATACTTCGAATTTTGTTAGTAGGTTTAAAGTACGCTATATGGCCGTTATTATGACGTTCAACTTTTTTAATTTTATATTTTAAAGTAGGTACGAATAACATATTTACAAGTATTCATTTCAAAAAAAATCTCAGAGACTAGCATTTAAGAGCTATTGAAATTTCTACTAAGAATTAAATTAAAACTGCCCCAAAATTCGTAAAATCTATAGTGATGGCACCAATCTAAATTTGATTGATGATTATAAATTAATCTAGATAAACTGGTTGCCAATGATCTCTACGACGAATCGTTTATATAAGTATAAAATTGAAATTGTCTACGGCTATTTTATTCATGATTTTAATCGGAAATCATTATAAACACAATTATGTCACCGAGCGAGCGAGCGATCTGCGAATTCCAAAACAATTTTAGCGATACTTTTGCACCGTCTATAGAAATAAGGAAAATAGTTATTTGTTTTACAAGGGTGCAAAGTTGTATTTTGTGGAACTGAAACACGAGCAAGCGAAAGGATTCTATAGTTCAACATACGAGAATTCTAATTCTATTTCGATTCACTCAATCGGGACAACACTATCCAGTAATGTGTGTCAATAGAAAGAGGGCTAGTCTAAAATGCGCTCAAGACGCATGTCGTAAGCGCCAAAACGTTTAAAATTGCACTGGGTTAGGAACTAAAATATTGATTTGACTTGTGTCTGATGGTGTCTGACCAAAACGAAGAACCAATAATTTATTTTCGTTCCGTTCAGTGGCAATCACAGCATTAATTCTCATTCCGCTTCAGAAAAGATAAAAGTGCTGAAGCAGGGTTAACTTTGAAAAACTTCTACTTATCTAGGATTTTGTGTACAATCTTGTTTCATCTTTGGGGTACTTAGTAAAACATTGAACGAGATATTTAAACATAGTGAAATAAACGGATCATTTATATTCGATCTTCGTAGATTCTGCGCGCCGCGACTCTGAGCGCCTAGTGTAACCAGCGACCGAAAAAACATCTCGATCGACACACCAGCAGCGCAACCAGAGGCACGTATCGACAACAAACAATTTTCTTATACATACTATTTGACACCCGTAACGCAAACGCGATCGAGGCGTAGTTTTTTTGCCCTTAATTTTATACTAGACTCGGGCAGCTGATGGGGGCGCATAACCTACACTCGTTTTCATCGTCATTTCTACTATCGTCATGTTAAAAGAGATATTTAAAATCCAAAATGAATATTATGTACAGCCCAGGTAGCGCCTTAAGTCGATACGGTTATTTTACCGCTCCTGTGACCTTGCCACCTCATTTTGGCGCCCCTTATCTTATCACCTGCCGCCTAGAGCAGCTTGGGCCCACGTACTCTCCGCAGAACAGCTCCGTTCGGATATAGTGACTTTAAGTAGGTATAGTGATGAGTGACCGAGCGAATGAATTGTCTTAGTTTCGGCTTGGACAAAAAAATCATTCGTATCTCTATCTGGCTGTCCTCTTCTACTTCTCGTGAAATTTAGTGAGCAGGTTCAATAATTATACTGAGGGTCGAGCACGACTTTACGAATGCTGCGTAACGTAAAATCGAATAGTAAACTTTGTCGAGTTTGTATGGCGTTTGGAACAGCGCCCGCCCGTGAGCGTATTTGGAACTAAAATTTAGTAAGAGGTTTCTCGATCTCGATACGATAACCGTAACCTTACGCAGCATTCGCAAAGTCGTGCTCGACCCTCCGGACTAGCTTATGCCCCGCGGCATTCCCCCGTGAAATATTTCAAAATGGGCTAGTTCCCTATCCTATGGGAATTTCAAAAAATCCCTTCTTAGTGCTCCTCTAGGATACTGAAGGTATATAATTATGTTTGCCAACTTTCAAGTCTCTAGGTCCAGTGGGTCAGGCTGTGCGTTGTCTGTCAGTCAATCAGTCACGGTACTGTTTTATAGGTCTATATAGATCTATATCTTGTCTGTCGATTCGTTTTTCACAGAGCCACTGGTTAATATTTTACTTTATTGTTTATTTTCAGGACATGTGCAGTTAGTTGCCGGGGCTATGAGGTCGCGAGCGGTGGCCATGACGCGGGCAGTGTCGCGCGCACTGTAGCCTCGCCTTACCAGCGCATACAGGAGAGATTGAGGTGTGTACCACGCTGTATATTTGCAATCCAGTGAGCTCAATTTTTTTCTACCTTTCAGACTGGCGGGTCTATTCTCTAACTCACTCGCAATCGCCATTTTGACAGTGTTTGTATGTGCTGATATTGGTATCGGAAACAGCTAGCTGTCACAGTCATACAAAAACTGTTATTTCAATCCGATGACGAGTGTCAAAATAGTTACGCGACTACCCTGCTGTCTGTCTGTATAAGTTATATCTCTGAACTCTACATTTACGAAACTAAGGCACAATAAAATTTTAAGCTTGTCGCTAACATGTCGCGACGTTCTTTTTTTACCTCTTTGGGAATCAATGCTCACTCTTATAACTAAATCATTAATACAATTAATCAGTTCACCTTCTTATATCTACGCTTTTTATTAACTTGCAATATTTGTTTGTTTATTATAAATTAGTTTAGGTCAAATCTTGCAAGTTAAATTTGACCAAATTCCAGTGATTGAATTAAATTTAAATATTTGTCACGAATATGTAAATTTGATGACAATACAGGTACCAAACAAGTACAGTGAACAAAAATTACAGTCAGCAAAAAAGCTTTTGTTAGAAATGTTATTTATTACAAAAACCTATTTTACTGGGTCGACGTGTGTGGCACTCCACCGTCTAGAGAATTCAGCAATATACTCGTAATTTTAGGTCGATAAAAATTAAAACAGAAAGAATTTTCGACTGTATTGGGTATAGGTAATTAAGTTTTATGACGATGCTGTAAAATATAATCGTCTAGGTTATAAATGCAGTCAACTTTAGATATGCGACTACCTATTCGGGGAGACCAAGTGTGTTAAAAATAATATTTAAATACAATCTTAAGTGTCGGTTGTGTTATAAGATAAGCTATTATTTCGTTTAAAGCGGGGCGATGCTTTGGTATTACAGAAATTGTAAGTATTTTCTTTACAATACATGGCAACTCCATTTGCTATTGCTATTTAGTAGATACACTTTAAAAGAACACCTACCCAATTCTCACCAAAAGAGAACTATCATAGGTTAATAAACTTTCCAGTGATGATGCATTGTCAAACAGTATCACCACCGCAATAAAATGATTGATTGTTTGATTGGTTCGACGATCAGCTAGAGTTAACCTACGCCTGCGCCTCACTTGTATTTCAAATAATAATCGCTACTATGAACAATTAAAATTAAATGACACTTTGAAAGGGCCTATGTCATCCAAGAAGTGTAGAGTACAAATACCACATGGACAAAATAAACGCACTGACACCTGGAAAAGAAATAATTAGAAATCTAAGTTAGTATTCGGTATTATTAGAAAAATTCAACCAGGATTAGGAAATCGAAGAATTTTTCGCCGTGGATTTTACGTCTAGTCATGTAATGACTTAAAGTAAAGCTGTGTATTTGCAGTACCCATTGACAAATCAGTGCGAGTTACGAGACAACATTGTAAACAAAATCACAATTCTTTTACTAAACA
The DNA here is from genome assembly GCA_963691665.1 of Clepsis dumicolana. Lineage (NCBI taxonomy): Eukaryota > Metazoa > Arthropoda > Insecta > Lepidoptera > Tortricidae > Clepsis > Clepsis dumicolana. Next base: position 9,578,585 of record OY829510.1, on the reverse strand, counting down.
AACGTTGCGAAAAGCTTACCACAGACGGTTTAATGAGGCTCGTGGCGATGATGTGTTAGATGGGCTATTTGGACTTGGCTTTTCCAAATGACAATTCACCAAACGATGTATCTGCTGCTAGAAACGTTAGAGCAGGGGTTTCTAGGAGTGATTGATATTTGTCAATTAAAGACTGAATTTATATGACAGTCAGAATTACGATATCAAAACACTATCTGCTGCAATTGCCGCATTCGATCAATAAATTATTTATTAACGCATTCTTTAGTAAAATGTATGTGCAATTTGATACTAATTTTAACCACGAACTAATTGAACATAGTCTGTCAATTAAACCAAAATCTAAAATTATCAAATTAATCCTGTGAATGAACAGCTTTTTGAATTTCCTCAACAGTCGGAAACTAGATCAGTGCTCCCATTATCCGAGTGAAACTCTAACGCCAGTGTGCCAAGGCCATTGAGCAAATTGATATTACATAGAGTGAGAGTGTTCCCGCGACCGGAGTCTGTCACGCCTAGTGTTTACTGTTCACCAATTATCAGCTATTATCCAAGACGACCTCACCCGAACACGAAATTTGGGTGAACCTCTGAAAAAGGAATTGACCTAAGCATGTGACATCGGAAGAAGCGATTGTTAAATTTAAGGAGTTTTTTTTTTCTAGCAAAATAAATAAATGCCTTGTCAGTTCACAATGCGTAAAGCCTAACTGTTTGATTGACCGATTGTACGAGATCTAACTCTAGACATGTCTATTTTATAACCAGACAATGCGTTCGTGGGTGACTGGCATATTGTAAGAAGCGTGACACTTTGGAGTTTAAACTCAGACGTTTAAGCAACTATATTTCCAAATTGCCTTAGGTTAGGATCAAACCCTAGTATTAATAAATTTTAGGACTCGAACCGAGAATACTGTTTTCAAGGCTCTTTTAAAAATATTGTGGCAGTGATATGGTCGGTGATAGTGTACGGGTACTTTTCTGCGTACTATACTTAATTACCGCTCATTTACTAGACACGCTTACTCTTTTTTTGCATATGACAGCGAGCCATACGTTGTAATATAAGCCAATTCCGCGACAAGAGTGCCAGTGTAATAGACTGTAATGCCGTCCGTCATGTCTGCAATTAATTAAGTCAAGTCATTGCACGCGGCGCAGTCACTGGCCTGATTAGTATACTGCTGCAACTAGCTACTTAATTCTAGCTAGTTTAACTGAAATATAATCGTAATGTTACTCATGAATTTGTTTCATGTTTAGGTATCTACTTACTAAACTCTGGGATAAAACAGGAGTTTTTTTAACCCATGCCAAAAAAATGATTTCTCCTTCCATTGTCAATCGATTTCTGTTTGTTAATCTGAAATTTGACAAATAATTACTTGCATCGGAAGAACTAAAAAGGTGGGCCGATTTCAGTTCAGTTTCAAAGCTCTAAATTATGATAATTGGAATATTAGGCAATGCAAAGTTTATTGTGACACAGTAAACGAGTTCCTATTATGTTATAATGTAAAGCTATAATGACTTTGTACTTCATGTGGACCCGGAATCATCTATTGCTTCCGAAATCACATGATGAGTTGACCCCATGTCATGTCATGTATTTATTTATTGTTGCGTGAACACTCGCGACTCTATGATTACCAAAACTTTTTAAACAGTTCGGGCCTCGTTAAAACTTAATTGGACAGTTTAAACTTAAGTACAAAATATTATGTAAGACGACGAAGATGAGAAATAAGAAAAGTGTTTTGCCACAAACAAGAGTAAGACCTGACTAAATGCCGATTGTAAAAAGAAATCGTAAATAAATTACACATAATAATCTACCTTAGGCCTAGCTCAAACACGCAAGGACATCAAGGAGGTCAACGAAATTATCATAGTTGTTAATAATTAAACAGAAAATGTCACCGTAAATATCCCACAAGTTATGAAAGAACCGCTCTATAAGGCGCCTAATGATAACGCTATGCTGCCATTTAATTGCTACGCTGATTGTCATTAATCAATGTTGCGCAGATCTGATGAATATAGCGAAATTAATAATAATAATAATAATAATAAATCTAGCGCTAATGGGAGCCCTTGACGCTTTACTAGACCCGTACATACGGGCTAGCGAAGATTTAACTGATACACACTCAATCATGTACTGCGGGGCCATCGCAGCGTGCCGTGTTGCTCGTATCAAGTTTCCGGACGCTGATCGTGCACCTAGGACCGCTGATGGTGTCCCTACATGGCAAGTGCGGATTGAGCGGCGTATCGGCTCGTTTCGGACTCTCATTGCAAAGCTGATCTGTTTCAGGGGGGGCAATAGCCGCCCCCGAGTCATGCGCTTTGTGAACCAGGCCTTCGCGGGGACTGGTATCAGGCCCTGTGATTATATGACCTGTGTCACGGAGCGCATTGACTTTCTGAAGCAGAAAGTCTATGCGTGGGCAAGCCGTATTCGTCGCTACAGAGAGCGTGTGGACCGATTCCAGCAGAATCGCCTTTTCCAGAGTGACCAAAGGAAGGTATATCGGAAGTGGGAGGGAACCGACCAGTGTGTGTCTGTCGGACAACTGCCGGATGCTACTGCTATGATTAACTTCTGGCGTAGTATCTGGTCGGCACCCGTCGAACACACCGAGGGCGAATGGATGAATGTTGTTGAACGTGAGTGTGAGTCTATCGAACCTATGGACGCTGTTACCATCAGCCCCGAGGACGTTAGTTGTGCTATCCGAACGGCCCAGAACTGGAAAAGTCCTGGTCCGGATGGATTGCACAACTTCTGGCTGAAGCGGTTTCGATGCTCACACGAACGTTTGGCAACTCAATTCCAGCAAGCCCTCGAGCTCGATTCCCTACCACCTCTTTTAACAACTGGTATCACCTTCCTGCTCTATAAGTCCGGTAGTACCACGGAAGCGAAAAACTACAGACCCATCACGTGTTTACCCACACTGTACAAACTCCTTACATCCATTTTGAGAGCAAAAATTAACGCGCACATCGTTGCAAACAACATCTTGGCCCCCGCTCAAAATGGATGCAGGGTTGGGTCCCGTGGTACTAAAGAGCTCCTCCTCATAGACATGACCATTTGCCAACGAGTCCGGCAGAATAGAGGGACCCTCTCCGCTGCCTGGATTGACTACAAGAAAGCCTATGATTCGGTGCCTCACTCATGGCTAAGGAGGATCTTAGAGCTGTATAAAGTTGATGCAACTTTAAGAACCTTCTTAAGCACGTGCATGGGGCAGTGGATCACAGTCCTTCGTCAACCGGGAGGTAGCGATGGCCCCTCTGGTCCGCAGGACTTTATAAGGATTGAACGAGGGATCTTCCAGGGTGACAGTCTAAGTCCATTATGGTTCTGCCTAGCACTGAATCCGCTCAGTACTCTGCTGACGGATTCAGGACTAGGTTGTCGGCTCCGGAGAGGGGGTGAGGTCATTTCTCATCTACTTTATATGGATGACCTTAAGCTATTTGCACCAAACAACAAGAACTTGTTGGAGTTACTGAAAACAACAGAAGTCTTCAGTAATGCCATCAAAATGGAGTTTGGTGTAGACAAGTGTGCAGTCATACATGTACAGCGGGGAAAAGTTGTAAATTCACCGAATTTACAACTTTCTGAGACAATGTCCCTCAGATCTGTCTCCGAAACTGAAACCTATAAATATCTTGGTATGTCACAGTCCTTGGGTATTGAAGGTAGGGATATCAAACAGACGGTGAGGGAGCGATTCTTTGGCCGCCTGGCAAAAGTACTCAATAGTCTTTTGTCGGGTGGCAACAAGGTGCGCGCCTTCAACTCCTGGGTGATGCCCCTGCTCATATACTCCTTTGGCATACTAAGATGGAATCAGACTGAGCTGAATGCCCTGGATCGAAGGGTTCGTTCATTGCTCACTGCGCATCGCATGCTACACCCGCGCTCGTCTGTTATGAGACTGTACATTCCACGGAAATGTGGAGGTCGTGGTTTTTTAAATGCCCAGGACCTCCACAACCGTGAGGTGTGCAGTCTTAGGGAATTTTTCCTGAACAACGAGTGTGGGATGCATCGCGATGTAGTGGCGGTGGACAAATCCTTCACTCCTCTCGCCTTGGCAAAAGAGAACTGGCGCAGACCTAAGGTATGGAGCACCGAGGACCGCAAGACTGAATGGGAGAGTAAGGAGCTACACGGGCGGTTCTATAAGGCCCTCATGGGGCCCGATGTAGACCTCCTCGCGTCGGTGAACTGGCTACGCTTCGGGGACCTCTTCGGGGAAACCGAAGGTTTTGCCTGTGCAATTGCGGACGAAGTTATCATGACTAATAACTACCGTAGGTATATCCTGAAGGACGGTACGGTCGACATCTGTCGGGCATGCCGCCGTCCCGGGGAGTCACTCAGGCATATTATCTCTGGCTGTTCTAGTCTTGCTAACGGCGAGTACTTGCACAGACATAACCTTGTAGCCAGGATTATTCACCAGCAACTTGCTCTTTCATTCGGTCTTGTGGACTTCGAAGTGCCGTACTATAAGTACACACCTGCACCAGTTCTTGAAAATGGTCGTGTCACGCTCTACTGGGATCGATCTATCATCACGGACAGGACTATTGTCGCCAATAAACCTGATATCGTGCTGATAGATCGATCGAAGCGCCAGGCAGTGCTCGTCGACATCACGATCCCCCATGACGTGAACCTCGTGAAGGCCGAGAAGGACAAAGTCAGCAAGTACCTTGACTTGGCTCACGAGGTTACCGCCATGTGGCCTGTTGATTCGACGATCACTGTCCCGATAGTCGTTTCGGCGAACGGTCTAATAGCGAAGAGCCTTGACCATCACCTTAAAAGGCTCTCGCTAGATGGTTGGGTCAAGGGTCAGATACAGAAGGCGGTACTCCTGGACACGGCTCGGATAGTCAGGAGGTTCCTCTCTCTGTCGCCCTGACCACCGGTAGCTTAGGCCCCGCCTCGCTGCCGGTGGCACCCTAGGTTAGGTTTTTATAATGTTTTTATATTTTGTATTAATGTTGTTTTATTACTTTTTATATGAATATTGTGAAAACCTAGCCTAAGATTATAATAAATATACGGGAATAATAATAATAATAAATATCACGGGAAAATTTGACACCAATTGCCCTAGTCCCAAACTAGGCAAAGCCTGTACTATGGGTACTAGACAACGGATAATCATACTTATATAGATAAATACATACTTATATACATATTAAACATCCAAGACCCGAGAACAAACATTCGTATTCATCATACAAACATTGCCCCGACCGGGATTTGAACCCGGGACCTCAAGCTTCATAGTCAGGGTCTCTAACCACTAGGCTATTTGGTCGTCAAATTCGTGGTCATATTAAGATAACTATTGCATCTCAGCTGGGGTCACGAGAATCGGTCTCAGAGCAATATCGCTCTACCGTTAATCGCTTAACACCGCAAATTAATCTGATCGCATTTCGAATTGTACAAGTATAACTTTAGAGCAACGAATACAAATAAAGGATGTTAAGGTTAAAAGTTGTGAGTGTTTGAACCGAGGTTTGTACCACAGAGTTTTATGATAAGGTGTGAAATTTATTTAAAAAAAATCAATTAGTAAGTTTTTCATGAGGGAAGGAAGAAATCGGCACAAACTGGTGGTCATAATCCTGCAAATGGCTTAGGCATAATGTTTTTCTTAGGCCGATTTACACAGGTCTAGGTTAGTCGCTATCCCAGCGTTAACGGAACGTCAGACGATACAAATACGTCAAGTTAATCCCGGGTTAGTGTCTAACCTATGCTGGTGCAAGGCGGCCTTAGTGAAAAGGTTCACAGTGCGTCACAAATCAACTGATTCGACCGCACATTAGTTGGAGTGAGAACTCTGTGTTTTACAATGAAATGACAATATTAGGACAGCAATGAGACAAATATTTCGTATTTGATTGATTTACTTAAAGTTGACTAGACAGCATTAAAATATGTAGGTAACTATTAAGTATGTATTTACAGTCATTATCACGTATACCTATACATATTCTGATACTTACCTATAAAATATTCAGTGGAGTGATAATTGAAAATATCACAACAAATAACTGCAAAAATGTTAATTAGTTTAACATACAATAGTCTAACGTATCTTTTTTTACTCAGACAAACCAATATCGAAAAGCAGGTTTCGCGACGTACACAAGTCAAGCTATCGAAGTCATGCAGTTATTTTTATGTCTCGACATACCTACTAAAAGTGTTCTTCATTCACTGGGGACTTGTTTTTCAATACTTTAAGCAATGTTTTTGTACCCACCACATGAACAAATACTAAAATAAATGTGGTAAGATAAGTCTGTGGCATTTGATGTTTTTCCTTGTAACGAATTTGAACTTTTTGCGTTCGTAATTTCCCCTTGAACTTGTCTTTAGTTTTGACAATGGTTTTTATGTGTTACCAGTATCCGGTAACATTTAGGTATGTATGTACCCACATTTTACGTGAAACAAAAGCGTGTAACCCGGACTTTGCGCACACATGCGCGCGCGTAACCTGCGAAGGTGTGAAGCCAATGATTGACAGGTGGCAAGCGGTGGGCGCCGCGGTGGCCTTCAGTGCGCGATTGTACTGCTACCGGAACCCGAGCTACCGGCCTTACTGCCTAATCGAACTTTTATACATATACGGAGTTTTAGGTTAACTAAGTATAAAAATATAACTCAGTACTTTATTTTTAAGTAGGCTTAATAATTTAAATGATAGCAGTTTGCTATCCATTGCCGTAACTAGGGCGGTATCAGTGGCGCCACAGAACTATATCGGGATAGAAAGAAAGAGTGTATATACCTCACGTGTCGAAAAAAGGACTGAGAACTCTATACGCGTTCCAGCTCCCGACCGCGCTTTCCGCGTGCGACGTCAGGTTTTTAAAAAAAATGTACCTTATCCTCCAGAGTCCCCGCGTCAAATTTAGATTGTTTAAATTTGAAGTTTGATGTAGACATTGATGTACCAAATAGTGGCAGATTCGCCACCCCTTCACCGCGCGCGGACAAGCAATATAGGTGATTAGGTTACTCGGTGACTTAGTCGCCAACAGCCGCCGCGCAGGTGACATCTCGTTGATTCGTCCAGTTCAACCGCTCAAAATGACGTCGTGCACATTTATGAACTGTACAAATAACACAAAAAATAAAAACAAAGTACATGGAATCACATTCCATACTTAAGTAAATAATGTACTCATTATTTGTAAAGAAAACCACGCACTTAAAATTATAATATTATAGCCAAATAATGCAGGGCCGAAAAATTATTTCCCCGCCTGATAAATCCCAACCTCTAATAGTATGGCCATTTTGTAATTCCTAGTAAACTAAATAAAACTATTACAGAAACTGACTATTTTATCTATTTCTACTAATTTTCCAGTTTTTAGACCTACCGATTTAGACTGTCCATTATCTGTCCAATGACAACACTGAAATAGGTACCTTTTTGTAATTTTGAAACAGTTACGAAAGACTTGCCTTCCGTTCCACTTGCCACTCTGTGAGCTTTTTCGTCTTTTATACCTAAAATATTATCAATAGTGGCTCTGAGAGCTGTAAACCTTGTGAGCTATTTTTTTTTTTTTCAAAAAACTATTATTGTCGAGCCTGCTTACAAAATTTTACACTGCAGAGGAGAACAGCTGGACAGACATTAAGAAAGCATTTTTGTCCCATTTGAAACGTTCATGCTTCGCTCGCTCGGTCAATAAAGAACGACCTCTTATTTTATGTTCGTAAATTAGCAGGTCATTGGTTATCATGCGACTACTTGTTATTTTGTGGACATAAATTAGCAGGTCGGTACGGTAGTCGTACATTATCCAGATGGTATATTTGTCTGTGGTATATTCCCTTGAAGTTTGACATGTCAGTGTAATGACAGCTAATGAGTGAAGGCCGCATTTTGTTAGCGCTAAAGAGGTGCGTGGCCAGTCTTCATGTATAAAAGTCGGTGGATGTAGATAAAGAAAAGTTCAAATTAAAATTGACGTTTTGTTCTAAACTTAGAACGTTGGGAGGTTATTCAACATTTAACTGACCACCAAAAAAGTTAGAGCTGTTAGTCGAGGTATAACCTGCATTAATCTGTTCTTACCTTTATTCCATTATGGTTGCCTGGTAGAGATCGCTCAATAGCTTATCGCTACAAAGCGATCTCTACCAGGCCGCCCTTTGCTACCTTGTATTATCTTCTTACCTTGTTTTGTTGGTTTGTTATCTGGTGTTCAATAAAGAGTTTATGTATCAATCAAAATTGTATTTCTTTATTAACAATAGCAATTTACAATGTCATTACATCCAAGCTAAAACTAATTACACTAGAACTAAATTAAATTACAATAGATGGCTAGTAGCAGTTAGCAGTTTGCGTATTATAATTATTGTATCGTATTTCTTCATTAAATTAGACTCGTGGCGTCAAAATACCTACGCAAAATGTTACACGCTGGTTGCACGCCAGATTCCTATGCAAACCGATGAACTCTTTCCTTCTATTCCGATATACTTCTGTGAGCGGTGCCCCTGCAAATAGTTATATGTACTCGTATAGTACCATAGAGGGGTGCTAAAGTGACAACACCATGACTAAGTATTGGTTTCAATGGCGCAGTTCTTGAGCTCACATCGGTACATAAAAAGGTAATTGCGGTAGAAGTATCATGCAAGAGAAATGAAAAGTCTATGATAAAAGAAATAAGTAACAGGTTTTTGCTAAATGTGGAAGTGATATTTTAAAATTTTAATGCGAATACAGAAATTGAGACTAATTTAAATTTCAAATTTCGTATTGTTCGAATAATCCGGTCATATTATAATTTATCATATTACAATCTGTTAGGATGCGAGGAGAGTATTTGAGCTGTTCGAGTTACGGGCAAATGTCAAGGGCGGGTGACAGAAACCGTTCGAGTCACAGAAGGTTCTTGGTGATGGATGGCGCTAGATTCTATTCGCATACTGTTTTAGGATGACCATCAATAAAAATACGAATTAGAGCTTACATTGAAATGGATTTGATAGGTGGGTGATTAAGTGACGTTTATTTTAGGATGTCTAATCATAACCTTATTCATCATCATCATCACCAGCCTTTTTTACGTCCCATTGGCACAGGCCTCCTCTCAGAATGAGAGAGCTTGGGCTATAGTTCCCACGCGGGCCCAGTGCGGATTGGGAACTTCACGCTTATCATTGAATTGCTTCGCAGGTGTGTGCAGGTTTCCTCACGATGTTTTCCTTCACCGAAAAGCTCATGATAAGTTACAAATATAATTCCGCACATAAATTCCGAAAAACTCAGAGGTGCGAGCCGGGGTCTGAACCCACGACACTCTGCTTGAGAGGCCATAGGTCAAACCACTAGGCTATCACGGCTCACAATAACCTTATTACTTCAGTTGAATTGTAGATAGCTCTTGTGCTTTTTTTCCTTCAAATTAAAGCTCACATCAAAATGTATTTTCTAGTGAGTATATTTTCTAGATCAAACACTAACCATCACACGTTTTATTGGCGTGAAAAACATTGTTAGCAACTAGTGATTTATTCAGCGGTTACATTATGCCTATTGCATTGTTATCGGAGGCAAAAAAGCGTTAAAATGTTCGCTCAGTCATAACATAACTCAATATCATCATAAAAAATGTTGTTTTTGTGAGATACCAAATTGCTATCGTTACGAAGAAAGTAAAAGTTTCCTTGCATAAGTCCTAGGTACGTTTATCGAGGCAGTGGGCGATTTATTGCACTGCACTGTAACATCTACTACCTCTTTACTGTACAAATTATTGCTAAGCATGAATATGTAATTAGTTGGACTGACCTACTACAAAATTAGAATACCTAATCGACAGGATATTACACAAAAGTGGAGGCCAAAACCCGACTGGAACTTTATTAATGACGGGAATTAAATTATCACCCATGTCACGAGCAAAAACCTGTCCTCTCCGCGAATAGATACTGTCACGTTAGATAGCTATTGATTGAGTCATTATTACAACAAATATTTTGCCTTTGGTTCTTAGCAAGAAGAAATTGGTGTTCGCGATTTTTATTTTTTTTATTTGATGAAATATTGCAAGTGTCTTCTTTCTGCGCTTTTGTTTCTAGGCTACGCTTCTAGAGATTATGATTTCCTTCTTATTGAATCAATTATTTATAGGTACATTCAAGACAAATACTTACCTACTTTTAAATACTGTCTATAAATCCCAGATCCGTGTCTCTACCACCTGCACACGACAATTGCACACTTGACCTACTCCACACCCGACCCATATATTAGTCCCACTTCGAGAGCTAGCAAACAATGTCGTCTCTACAAAGGCATCCAGTGCCTGGTGAATACAAATTTTGATACAGTTTTACGTAATTGACGCGTTGTATGTAAACTGGCAAGTAAAAGCGGGTTGCGTTGCGCAATGCGAGACGTCACGAGCGGCGGTGGCTGGCCTGTCTTGCTGCCAACTCGCAGAAGCCAGGCGCTACTTCATAGTTGCCTGTGCCCTAAGCACGACTTGTCGAATCCTGCGTTACGTTACAGTTATCGTATCGAGATCGAGAAATCTCATACTAAATTTTAGTTCCAAATACGCTCACGGGCGGGCACTGTTCCAAACGTCATACAAACTCGTTATAGTTTACTATTCGATTTTACGTGACGCAGGATTCGACAAGTCGTGCTTAGGGCACAGATATGCATCCTGCAGTCAGTTTTGCATTGAACAGTGCCATTGAACGTAATGTCTGAAAACATAGATGAGGTTAAGATACTTTCGAATTATAAATTAATATACCTAGCGGCGTCGGGGACGTTTCCCATTTTAGGTTCTAGTTTTAATTGTTTATTTTTTTTTCACTAATTAAACTTTGTTTTTGTATATTTTGTGATAATACATACATTACTTATACTTATAGATAGGTACTATGATTTTTTTATACAAATGTCAGATAATGAATCGTACCTAAATATTTCAAGAAGTGATTGAGCAAGTCTAGGTGAACACACATGCGAAGTTCTTTTTAACAAAATAAAATATAAACAACCGTTCTCCAATACATTCATAGCTTCTGCTGGCTAACAATACTAGTTAAGTTGTTTTTAGGGTTCCGCACCTCAAAAGGAAAACGGAACCCTTATAGGATCACTTTGTTGTCCGTCTGTCTGTCTGTCGGTCTGTCTGTCAAGACCGTTTTTCTCCGGAACGCGTGGAGGTAGCAGGCTGAAATTAATATCAAATATTCAGGCCTGCAGCCCCTTCAAGCTGTGAAAAAATCAAACCTCTAAGTCAACGCAATCGAAAGATAGTCATTAAAACGGGTGTTTCCATACAAATTGCCGTATACCCAGACAACCTAAAGGGTACTTCCAGTTGTCTTAGAAACTTGAAATTTGGTATGAAGATAGCTCTTATAACACAACTACTCATAAAATCCTCAAAATCTTAAATTTTTATGTCTGTCTGTAGATTTCACAGACCAGTATAAGATGACCCCACACTGCGTACATTTTGCTTAGAAGCAGGGCCTGCTAACACTGGTCAACTTAAAACACTGGGGAAAAGCGTTAAAATCTTTGTACGGAACCCTCGTGCGCGAGTCCGACTCGCACTTGTCCGGGTTTTTATTTAACTTCATAGTGGTGTTTACTTGCTGAAATATTTGCAGTTCATTATCTGACACCATGTACAGTCTGTGAGCGTTTAGAATAGGATTCGGATTCGAGTGAATTCGTATTCACATCTCTTTCTCTGAGATAAGAAGAAGCATTGACAGCCGAAATATTTCTAAAACCCGAATCCTAAGTATTCTTAATGTTCACAAACTGTACATATTATATTTATAACCTCTTAACAAAAGTTAGTCTGCTATAAGCTTGATATAGGCAACCTAGAATTACTTTGACTAGAACTTTTTTTTTCCTGTTGTGCATTGTTTACCTACTGTGATTGTATCAGACATAATTGTTATTGAAGTTTTGTTATCACTTCATCACAAGAATTATGAACATGCATGCATGCTACACGATCATAAATCAAATTGGTCTTTGCCGACATCTAAGACAATTGGACCGAATTCCAATTGATTTTATTTTATTATGCTGTCAATGCCTGACAGTTTAAATATAACATACAGATAAAAGAGCTAAGTGAAACTGTCCAGCGCGCTATAACTAACTTACCTACTTGGCGGCCACGCGTATTGCTATAACTATAAACCAATATCTAGAGTTCTAGATTTTAATCCCTCCCTCCTGTTTTTTTTAGTACAATAAAGTGTTTACTTACTTACTTTTAATTGTCCAAAAATCTACGTACTTTTAAGATTATTCTCCTCCTGTGATTATGTGAACGGCTGAAAATAGTCGTAAAGAGTTAATTAAGACTAGAGCGATGTCATCGTAGAACATCGTAGTTTTATTAAACTGTCATAAAGTATTGCAAACTTTGTCGAACTTTTGACACTAACTTACCAAGGAAGCTCAATGCCTGGTAATGGACTGATCTTTTTTTTAAACTAGTTATTCCCAGATTATTTACATTCTATGACAGTGCATTTAAAAACAATCTGAATATTTGGGCGTTTTCAGTGAATCACTAATTAGTTAACTATGGTTAGCAGCTGTCACAAAAGTAACGGTCAATGTCAGACACATACAATTCGTCACAAAACTGACAATTAAGACGTGATTTAAACATAACTTAAGTTCAGTGATGCTAGGCAGCACAAGTTAAATGAAAATGCCCATTTAACACAAAGCATAACAACTGATTTCAGATTTGTTCTATTCGAGAAAATATCCTTATTCTTCAATTCAGGTTGCCTCCCACTGCTTATTAAAAGTCTTTTACATGCGTAACCACACGTCGTGCGCATGGGTGCGTTTGTGGTGTCTCATAAACAAGCCTAAGGTGAACCTAATCTCATCTCTATCGTAATGAGATAATAAGCCTACACAAATTATGTACCATCTGCTTACTTATAAAGCTATGCGACCTTGAGTTAAGAAGACGACGAGTGGCCTTCGCTGGCGGCAACAATGATGCAGCCGATGCATACGTCAGCAGGATGCATAACGCACCCACTAGAGCCATTTTGCTCACGATAGATGAATCATTGAATCGCAATTTGGTGTGAAAAAGCTAGTTCCACACAGCTTTCATTGAATACCGATGATCGATAAGCTTTTGTTTGTGTAAGCAATCGATATTTCTTCGCTGACTTCGTTATCGATTTAGGCAATCTCAAAACGCAGGCGATGACAATTAGCCGTATTGTACTCTAGCAACGCGCAGACGGGACATAAAAAGTTGCACTTATTGTTACGAAGAAATTATCATGATCGTTACTTTCTCTATTGTTAATGCAAGAATTGTCATCGCTGTCGCAGAAGCCACGCCTCGGGTCTACATTGTATCCATAGCCTAACGAACACGGTTACATGTATTAGACAATACCATGAAATGTATCATTACCCGTTCATGCCGGGCCCGTAATTTCGTAGTTCATCATTGTTTACCCGTCAAACTGAATTGACGGACGTGAGCCACATTACGCTGTCTCGAGTGTTCAACACACCCCGACTTGTACCATTGTAGAACATAACAGTAAGGAAGAGGAATAAGAATTTCTTGTGGAGCTATTCATCTAAATCTGATAAAATTTACGTTACGCTTGTTTTGATTATTGTTTAGATAAAATTCTTCTTTTTAAAAACATTGTAACCTGAGTCATTTTATATACCGTCGTATTTACTCTAAAACATAAATACCATGTATCCAGCTAATAGTTAATAAGACAATATTCATCTCAGACTGTCCAAGGACGTAGGTACACGAAAAAATTATTAGTAGCTCAATTAATCTGTTAGTGTTATTAAATAGCAAATACGTCTGATCAATGGATAATTTCCTTTCAAACACAATTTTCAGTGTACCGACGATTACACGACTTATTTCACTTTGTAGTAATATTTCGCAGCATTTTTGTGTTAATTGAGTAACTGAGTAAACCACGTCGCGTGCGGCGCTGCGCCGGCGCCCGCCCATCCGTGAAGCTTCCCGTCCAAACACTTTATCAACCATTTCTTCAACGCTGCTGCAATTAACTCTCACTGGCCGGTTAACTATGAAGTTCAAAGACTATCTTAATAATATACAAACAATTTAATGTTAACTTAAATTAAATTATTTACTTTTTAAGCTCTTATTATACACGTGTCTTTGGAATTTTGATTAAAAAATTACTGGTCGGAACTAATGCCAGTAGTTAGATTCCTAATTAGCAGTTTAGGCATGGTAATGCGTTAACCACAAATATCCGTGGAAGTACAAGTCGGAAGGTAAATAAATGGTAGGTAAACAAAAAAGATTAGCGTTCGGCCAAGAAACGAAAGGTCATGGGAACCGCATCCGCGGAGAACCATCGCGGCGGAATGACAAAATAACTTTTAATTACCTACTACATTCAATTTACTAACATTATAATAAGTTTGTAAACGTGACTCCGGACAAAGCTAGACGGCAAATTTAAGTGTTACATAAAGTAACTACCGCATCTGTATCGTAATATTACGTAGAGAGTCGAGACAATTTCTAAGATTAGCTTAGTAAATTCAACGTTGCGACGCATTAAAATAACATCTGGTAAATTGCGATCAGTGGAATAAACATATTTCACAAATTACAGTGCGGCGAAGAAGTACTCTGCAGTATTACCTTTTAAGCTACAATTGGTCAACATGCTAACGGTGTGGTGGTGAAGTGCCTACTTAATTAAAATACCGTGGGTACTTTTCCAATTTCAAACTGAAACATAATCTACAGAAAGACCAGAAAAATAAATTATCGAACTAGGACTCGAACCCAGACCATCACCAAACCGTGGCGACGCGCTAGCCAACTACGCTCTCCGAACAATTTTATTGTTGGCTGACGTGAAAAACTCATAATATATATTCCAGTATCGTATATTCACATATCTGTATATTTACCTACGTTTCATTTGAAAATTTAGAAAATCATTTCGAACGGGATTAACTTAAAAATAAATACAAAAAGTTGCTTTAAAGTAATGTACTATTAAAAAGCTCTAATATTATTAACCCATAATATTATTGACCCACTACTTGTTCTGTTTGACGCAATGTCAGGCCATTCCTTGGCATAATTTTATTATAGAATTGTGTTCATCCGTCGTCAGACATCATCTGCTTTCTAATCAACCTGCGCTAGACATTCTTACAGTTATTCGTACAGTTACAGATATAGCAGCCCCTACAGCTCTCACATCGATTTTCCCCCCAAATTGGAGTCTGAGCGTAACGTGGTTGTTCCCAATTCTGCCTTTCCTCTTAACAACTATTATGAATTTATGTCTCAGCTTTAATATTTTATTGCCCTTTACTTAATATTTATTTTGTTAATTACTTCTAAGTTTCACGATAAGACGAACATTTTAATTAACATTATGGTAATCATCTTGTATCCAGTTAGGCATCTTTATTGACGTTGTCAGTTATTACATCTTCCCACCAACCAGAGACTGTTTGTACCTACAGGTACATATTTAGATACCTTGAGGTCAAATGTCTGCATAGGTAACGTGGTCCTCTGCTAAATGTTATGTAACGTTGGCAAACGCATGGGAACTTTTCTGTCGAAATTGCTGCCATCTAAATGCCAACTTTGGTTAGGTACGTAAACCAGCTGCGAACTCACTCACTAGTATATGTTTACGACTGTTTCATATACTTTTTCCCACAATATCATAACATAATACTAATTAGAAGATGTGGAGGGAAGTGCTTCCGCTGAATGCGTGGTATTTCATACATGCTATTCGTGAGAGTACAAAAGAAGCACGGCAATATGCGGTGTATTCTAACATTAATAAAGTGCTTAACTATTCAAAACTGTTACAATAATATATTTATATGATTTACGTCTCGCCACCGGCGTGGCGTGTGCTCCTAGAGGAAGGACTATGGATTCGTCGAAACATGTCGGGCTATACTCGACTGACATACGTGAGTGATGTGTCTATTTCAAAAGATATGATTGAATCTCACTCTAGTTTCATATTAAAAATATTTATATGCACTATATTTTCACTGTCAAAGATTGTAAAGGAAAAACTTGATTAAAACTTGAATGGCTTTATTTTCATTTTTGTTAAGCATTGCTGACTCACTTACTGCTGTAAATATATCTATACCTATAAAACAGTACCGTGACTGACTGACTGACTGACTGACTGACTTACTGACTGACTGACTGACTGACTGACTGACTAACTAACTGACTGGCTAGTTGACTGACTGGTTGGTTGGCTGACTGGTTTAGACTGTGAGTTGTCAGTCGACAACTCACAGCCTAAACCACTGGACCTAGAGACTTGAAATTTGGCAAACATATACCTTGAGTATCCTAGAGGTGCACTAAGAAGGGATTTTTCGAAATTCCCACGGGATAGGGAACTAGCCCATTTTGAAATATTTCACGGGGGCAAAGCCGCGGGGCATAAGCTAGTCACAGTATATTACTTAGGACTAATGCAGACCATACATTACCGAGGAGATAACACTAACACATGAATCTTTGGCCACATTTCTAGAAACAATTGCTATCTGACCTCCGTCTGTCCGGCGAAAATGACTAAGTCCCTGACGAATTTGACTGTCTCAGTGTAATTATTCTATCAAGCTCATCATTCATCATCGTAGCGTAGCCGAACAAACAATAAGAAGTTCTATGAAAGACGGAGGAAATGTCGGGGAATGCGACGGGGGCGATGACTTAGTGCGAGCCAGGAACGATTGTTTTTAAAGTCTGAGTGAAACTTGTAAAAACTGGGTGCATTCATTAATACACTCGATCATGTGGACTTGGTTATGTTGTGGTTCAGTTGAAAAATAGTAGGTAGGAAATCCCAACAGCGTTACTGATGAAAATTAAGCTCTTTCTTCAATTGACTTAAACCAGAAGATTTAACTAGTCTGTAGCAGAATGTATTACTTTAGGAAAGAAATCTGAGAGAGTAAAGAGAGGAGTATGTACTCTTCACTATAAGATGTTTTCTCAGGACACAATTTCAGTTTTAAAAATGCATATGCTCGAGTTTAGTTTATATGGCAACGAACCTCTACTCGAGGTAAATCTATCCATTTTGAGCAAACACTGCTGGCTTTGCAACTTTGTTTGAAGCAGGAAGATTATTAAGCCTATAATCAAATTTTTTGTAGGTAACACTTGGTGGTTTTTTTATATCTTATATTATCACTATAAAATCGCTATCGCTTATCACCAGCTCGCGAGCAAGTGGCGACTGCCCACGCGTTGTCTGTACTCGCTGACCTTCATCCCGCATTCCGAGCCAGTCATCCAGGATGCTAACTATTCGCTACTTCCGCCGCGGGGCAACAACCTCTCCAGTCGGACCATTAAGATAGGGGGTCTCTTCTAGGTAAACATGATCTAGCTTTGACTGGTCATCTGTTAAGTACTATTAGGGCATTAGATGGAGCAGAGGACGAGCACAAAGTAATCTTCAAGTAAATTATTAAATTTTCTGCCTGGAACTATACGTCCTGTTATTGTGCGTACAAGCATCTTCTGGTAATTTAAGGAGTTGAGTCATAGCCTAGTGTTATTCATTTTTATTTTGCACTTATGAAAGCTTGGCAGTTTTGTCTCTGTATTATTGTTGCACTGACCTAATTTTAAAATTACTCAGTCTTCATATAATTTGCTGTGGCGGTCGTGATTTAACGTAAGAAACAAAATACCACCTGACTTCCATAAAAGAATAACAATTGAATGAACTAAGACAACGTGGGCGAAGCAAGGCGTAGTGTAATTGATAAGCATATTACAATCAAGTCGTGAATCAACCGAGAATTACGTCCGTAACCGATTGTTAAATGATCCCAATATGGCTTAGATAATATTCGCCACACGTGTCGCCATAGGTCACAATTATTAGCTTAATTGTCTGTTTCGAGTAGGCGTCCTATTGTTCACGACTGTGCTACCTGAATGTATGGCCAAGTAAGATATCAGATATCACATTATCTCAGACATACCTTATTTAACCTACTTTGTCATAATTTTCAAGATCCCCGCCACAATAAACTGACACAGTAGGTATGACACATTTGGCAAGACTATAAAAGATTCTATCTTTGTCAAAAGCTTGAACTGATTAAAGCGCTTTGTTAAGTTTCATAACTGGTTCGCTAAATGTAACTTTTCGTCACGAATTCAAATTATATTTAGATATCGATATTATGACATTTCGATTCGATTTATCATATCGTATGGAAAGTATCTGCATGAAATTAGAGCGATTTCGTGAGTGTCCCTCCGAGGAGGGCGTGATTTGATATCCAGACAGACAGATGGTTGGTCAGGCGTGCTGCAGTTACATAATGCTTATTGAAACATCACCTTAATCTCATTTCAAGTACGCAGCGTTTCTTCAATCTGGAACACATTTCATTTGTTTTTTTTAACGCTAATGATGGTACTAATGGACCTTTCTATTATTCAGACCGATTGTTATTTTTTGCTAGTCCGACCCCTTCTTATGTTTGGCGTTTTAATGAGGGATCCGCTTTCTTCAAGTACACTCATTAGAAGTGCCTAAAAATCAATCTCATATGACTTATCATTGATCCCTAGTCACTTTTACCTGTATTTATTTCTGTATTTTCTGTACAATAAAGCGTTTACTTACTTACTTACTTACTTTTAAACAGTTAAGGACATCGAGTGTGCAATATAAGTAAGCTAATATTATGGCTAATGTAATTTTATAAAAATAACGCATAGATTATTTAAGAGTTTTAGTGCTACCAGCGAGCGGAGCAGTGCGTAAGTGATGACAAAATAAGCTTTATTCCCTTAAAATAATCAATTAGTAACTTCCAGTATCCTTTGGGGTACAAGCATTTTCGCAGACAGCGTTTTTATTATTATTTCCCTGGAGACCGTTACGACTCCATCATCGCGACTCAATAATGGTGGATTCGAGTGATTGTATAAAAACCACTTTTATATTACCGCGAAGAAACGGTTGAATGGCGAAATGGTTTTGGGTAAAAGCATCTTCTTTTTCTGATAGAAGTTATTTTTTTACAGAAAAACGTTTACAAAGACGACGGTTTAGAGTGCACCTCTAATCCGCCATAACTATTGATTCGTTCGCGTCCCGTCCCGGTAACACAGTAACCGCTATATCTGGCTGCGGCCATACCTTCTCGATGACATAACGGACAGCGCCGGCGCAGCCCTCACCAGGGTTGCCAGGCCTATCAGAGTTCTCGTACAGGCATTTCCACGACATTTCTTATTTGAAGAACTGTACAATACAAAAAAATCCTTATATTAGCAGATGCGCAAACTTTTGCGTTAAGCTTTTTTAGTAAACGTCATGATTACTTATTGGCTGGGTACGTTGTATTGTATCAATAGTTAAAAAAAAATTGTAGCGAAGAAGTGGAATATGGACCATGTGATCCAACTAATACAAATCAAATGTTTTCTTTAGAACACTTACCAAAAAAAAACTAATACAGCCTATTATTTACATGCTCTTCGGTTTTTTAAAGAATTAACAAATATGTTGCTGAACTACTGCCTACGCGGTGCCAGTCTCCAGCAGCTTGCCGACCGACTGTCGAAAGACGAGTTCGACAATACGACCACCCTGATCGTCATGCTGGGCAACAATATAGGCGTAAAGAAATCTCACCTTGAAGATTTACTACAAGCTCTGTCAGCCGTTGAGCAGCGTGGTATCCACAAGATTATCTTGTGTGCGTTCCCTTATTCTAGGTTGGTTTCATACGAGCGAAATATTGTAATATCTAAGTGGAATACCATGTTATACAATGTAACTTCTTATAACAGCAAATACCAATTTTTTGATAGTAATAAATTTATAAAACGTTTTCATCTAAACGAATCACGGCTGTATCTGTCCAAAAAATGTAAATTAGCAACAGCAAAACTACTAGCATATAACATAGAACCTGGGCACGGGTACGCGGCGAACGGCGGCGGCGGCGCCGGTCCCGCCAGCCCCCCCGCGAACGCGCCGCCCGCGGATCGCCAGTCTTTAAACTGATGCGTGAGACAGCGGAGGAGCACAGTTTCATTTTGGTTCATCAAAATATACAAGGCTTCTCCAGCAAAGCAACTGAAATCGGATTATTCCTCGATGCTTTTAATATAGACGTAATGTGTATTACTGAACACTGGCTGAGACAGCATGAGCTGATATCGAACATTCGTAATTATAGGATTGGCAGCTCCTACACTAGAAACTCAGCAATACATGGAGGAACTATGATTATTGTAAAAGATGATTATAAGTGTAAAGAACGGAAAAATGTAGTTCAAATTTCATTAGAACGAGTTATTGAGATTTCGTGTATTGAATTGGATAATAACATCGTATTATGTGTATACAGGCCACCGTCCTCAGACTTTAGTCTATTCGAGTCCGTGATGGTGGATGCTTTGAAACAAGTCTTTAATAGTAGTAAATATATTATAGTATGTGAAGATTTCAATGTCAATTTACTGGACTCCGAAAATATAAATTCCGTGAGACTTCTGAACCTTTTTAAATCATTTAACTTGCATCATCTTTTTGAGGAACCGACTAGAGTGACGGCCAACACGGCCACATGTTTAGATAATATTTTTTGCAAGTGTGAAGCTACGAACAAAGAAATTATTAACTGCTTCAGTTCCGATCATAGCGGCCAAAAAGCTGTTTTTAAAATGCCTAAGCAGACGAAGGAGCAATTAATTACTTATACTATATATACTTATACTAATAGGAAAGTATTATCAGTGAGGTTCCTTAACCAAACATGGAGAAGAATGATCCTAACATCTTATATGAGGACCTGACTACTGTAATAAATCGAGAGTTTGGGAAAATTTTCAAACTTAAGACTGTCAAGAAAAATGGTAAGAAGGTAAGGTTCAGTGACTAGGCCACGGTCGGGATTCACAGGAGTAGGACTAAACTTTACGAACTATATGAAATGAAAAGCTACAATAATGACCCCACATTTAGAGACTATGTTAAAAGATATTCGAAACTATTTAAAAAAGTTTGTGTGGCCGCCAAAGTGGAATATCTTAGTAATAAAGTTAAATCCACTGATAATAAAGTAAAAGCAGTATGGAACGTAATAAATTCAGAGACAGGTAAATCAAAGCCCCATAATAGCCAATATTAGTTAAAAATAGATGAAAGAATAGTAACTTCAGATTTAGAAGTGGCGAGTGCTTTTGAGGATTTTTTCTCTAATGTAGCTATAGATACAACTCGTGACTTAAAGTCATCCACTGCGCTGGCTGGCTCATACTTAAATGTGGTTCAAAAGGATAGTAACTTGAAATTTGATTTTAAACACACAAACTCGGAAGAGATTATAAAAACATTTAAATCTTTTAAAATTAAGAACACAGAGGATCTTTGGGGTATTTCAGTTAAAGTAATGCAATCTGTCATCCATATTGTGACACCATATCTGGCCGTCGTGTTTAACAACTGCGTCGATGAGTGTGTTCCCTGACTTAATGAAGTACAGTAAAGTTATTCCTTTATTCAAAGCTGGCAGCTCATCTGAGCCTGGTAACTTTCAACCGGTTTCCATGCTTCCTGTACTAAGTAAAGTGTTTGAGAAAATTATGCTAAATCAATTGCTTCATCACTTCAATATTAATGAACTATTTCACAGTCAGCAATTTGGGTTTACGAAGGGCCGCTCGACAACGGATGCGGCTGCAAATCTCATGAAGCACATTTATGACGCATGGGAACAATCGCAAGATGCAATAGGAATATTTTGCGACCTCTCCAAGGCATTTGATTGCGTGGAACACGAGACGCTTATCCGCAAACTTGAACACTACGGACTCACAACTAATGCACTGAACCTTGTTATGTCCTATCTCAGTCAGAGAATCCAGAAAGTAGACATACATAGAGTGCAGTCATGTGGATCACCGGTGAAGCTTGGAGTACCACAGGGCTCTATTTTGGGTCCGTTTCTCTTCTTGGTGTACATAAATGACTGGCCCCAGCTGCTAGAACGCAAATGTGACGTAGTACTGTTCGCTGATGATACATCTCTCATTTTTAAAGTCAACAGGCAACAGGAAGATCAAAGTCACATCAATGAGACCCTAAGAGATGTGCTGAAATGGTTTACTGCAAACAATTTACTATTGAATGCATCTAAAACGAAATGTATAAAATTTTCGTTGCCTAATCTAAGACAGGTTGACACTCCTATCAGATTAAATGGAGAGAAGCTGAACCTCGTGGATGAGACTGTTTTTCTCGGGCTTACCTTAGATCGCAATTTGCAATGGAGCCCACACCTATCTGGTCTTGCTGGTAGATTGAGCTCTGCCGCTTATGCTGTACGAAGAATCTGGCAATTCACCAATGTAGAAACTGCGCGGTTAGTTTACTTCAGTTATTTTCACAGCATTATGTCTTATGGAATCCTAATTTGGGGCAAGGCGGCCGACTTAGAGACAATCTTTATCCTGCAGAAGAGGGCGGTCCGGTCTATTTACAATCTTGGCTCCCGAGATTCACTTAGAGAACGCTTGAAAGAAATCGACATCCTTACAGTAGCTTCTCAGTATATATATGATGTAATATTGTATACACATGAACATCAAATCTTTCAAGAAAGTGTCGGATGTGCATGGTTTCAACACTCGGAATAAGCATAAACTTGCCGTCCCTAAATTTCGTCTACGAAAAGTCAGTAAGTCTTTTTTGGGAAATTGGGTGAGGTTCTACAATAAAGTGCCTGTAGATGCATGGGAATTGCCTCACAATTCATTTAAAAGATACATAAAGACCGCTCTCTTGAAAAAAGCATACTACAAAGTGGATGAATACTTATGTGATGGCACCACCTGGCCAAGGCTGAAAACAGAAGATAATTAAGACATCAATGTGACTTGGCTGCGTCCCGAAGATATTCGTGTATGGTGTCCGGCTCTGTTGCCGTTGTCCGCTGCGTACTAATTGTAATACAATTGACATAAATAATGTTTTATTTATTTGACATGATGACATGAAATGTATATTTCATCAATTTTTGTTATTTGACATTTGGAGACCATATACATCTCCAGTTTATGTATATGTATTATTATACTTATTATTTGACCGTGGAGGCGTTTTACACCTCTGCTGATTTTTTATTTAGTTTAAATTGACCCTAGAGACTATACATCTCTAAGCCATTTAGATTAAGTATTATATTATAGTATTAATTCTGGGACCCTATACATCCCTTTGTAATTTAAATTTTCACAGATATTTGACCTGGAGACCCTATACATCTCCTGCTCAATTAAAACGTGCCAGTAAAGTAAAGTGTTCTGGTTTTGCTGTTCTAATAATTACTTTTTACACTTGTTTCTAAAATGCGGTATTTTTTTTCTCTCTTAATCTTTTAATGACAGAGTGAGGTTTCTTTGTGTAATTTGTCTGTGGTTACGTATTGTAAGAGCTAATGTAACTTGTTTTAGAAAAAAATACTTTGTGCCAAGTTTCTTGCGGCGCATTCTTCTTGGCAATCAAGGTCTTTCCGAAAGCACTGGTAGACTCAAAAAAAATGACGTGTAAAAGAGCATTCAACTGCCTATTTGCTGAATAAAATTTTGAATTTTGAATTTTGTTATGAAGTACTCAGGCAACCCTGAGCCCACATATGCCGTTACACCTTAACGTGTCTCTTGCCGCCTCGTCAAGTCACATTAAATAAAGTATCCACTTTACGTGGCAACAAGAAGTTATACGTATGTTAGCTTCAAAATAAAATATTGCGATGAAATGACAGGACTTGGTGAATTTTGGAAAAGAAAATTGCAAGTACAAATTAAGAAAAGTTAAGGCGAAGAGTTTTACTACCGTGATTGCTTGTTTACCGTCTTAAAGGTTAGCTATCTACATCTAAAAGAAAATATAAAACTGATGCCCAGACAGTAGCGGAAACATCAAAACAGACAAAGCTTCAGAAAAATCTACACAGGTCACGACTGTAATATCAAATGAATAAGAGCGAGAATCGGTATTTCTTTTTGAGCGATTCAGTTATATACTGTGGAATGCACGAATGGTTCAATAGTCAATTAGAAACAATAAAAACTGCACCGGTAAACTTTCTTCCTCGCGTTCGCGTTACAAGCATAAAGCTATTAAGAAATTCACGGCTTATTGACCCGTCAATCAATAATTAACTGGATTGTTAAACTGGTTCGCACTACACCAAAAAGATAAATTACGCAACATGTTTGCGGTATATAATCATATTTTAATCACCATCGATACTTTATTCTAATACAAAGATCCATTATCATTAAAGGTACTTCGATTGTTAACTCGTTAGTTTCGGTACTACCTTATTCTACCTGTTTATTTGGAGTATGCCATTACCATTAACGGTTATATAATGTCAAACGTGAGCATGATGTTAATTGATAACCTTCGTAAAAATTGTTATACGCACACGTAATATCGGTTTTGACAGTGGTCAGTCAGCTACCTAATCATTACATGTCATAAAGTAATTAATAAAACTAATTGGAATTAGTACGACGTACTTGCGTAATTTGCGTTAATGCGCGGCCTGATCACAATAAAATTGGAGCCGCTTGTTAATTTTGAAATTTGTTTGTATCTACTTACGAGTAGTATGAGTTGCTATCGCCGGGGCGTTGCGTTGTTCTACATTAGCACCTAGTCATGCTTATCAGGTTGCTGAAATCCGCAAGAGTACTTTCTAGGTACGTATAGTTGATTAAATAATATTATTTTTTTGGCAAAAGTGAAGTGTATCTGTTTCACAAAAGCCTATGCAAATCTCATGTTCAGCTGTCATCTTAGTCCATAGTGATGTCCGTATCATTTGATAAAAAATCTTATACCATCGCCGAGTAATGTACTCGTAGGTACGATTGCCACCGACTGGTCTGAAGCACAAATTTATGTGGAATTTACACAGCATCCAGCAGCTAGTTGGCTCCTCGCGTATGTACTGTGTACGGTTGCCTTCGGTTGT
Source organism: Clepsis dumicolana (assembly GCA_963691665.1). NCBI lineage: Eukaryota > Metazoa > Arthropoda > Insecta > Lepidoptera > Tortricidae > Clepsis > Clepsis dumicolana. The sequence continues at coordinate 9,553,413 of OY829510.1, read as the reverse complement.
TGTCATGCATATACGATATTTTTTTAACTCCTGTGCATACGCTTTAATTTCATTCAGCAAATTCTAAAATGTACTCAGACGCGGCCCAGTCGGTAGGTATCGTATAGAAGAAGTGCAAAAGAAAAACACGAAATTAGCCAAAACCTATTGGTAAATTACTGCGATAAATTGGTTTCTAAATGTTTGGTCGTTTATACAAACACACAGTGTGTTTTTCGACCCCAAAAAGTGACATTCTCTTTTTATTAAACAAATGTATTGCTTGTATCATTACAAATGCGAGACGAGATGTCCAGTGTCCCGATTTAGAATATTTTTTCCAAAAATAATTATTAAACTTTGTGTGACCTTCACGAAAGAAAAAGGAAAATTAAACCCTTTACAAAATCTACAGCCAGTTCATCATTTAACGTGGCATTGTTTTATGCGGCAATTGAACGCGCATATAAATCCGATTTCATTTGCTCTTAAATGTAAATAGACTCGTCGCAAAAAAAAACAATTTCTCCGTTTTGGTTTTTATTTTTTATTTCCATTTCTAGGTCGAAGTAGAATCTCTGGATGTGTGGGATAGATTCCTTGTAATGGGTTGTAAAACACCTATTTTTAAAATATTCTAAATACGCCGATGTTTGGAGAAATACTGATTTTCGTATTGAGGTCATTTTCTTGCTATTAGGGTTGTCACTAAAAAGTCACTCAAAGGTCAAGGTTTCAGTTGTTCATTTATTATTATTGTTTAATTATTATCCAGTTATATTAACCTAGTATGTTAGCTACTGGACCGATCATTGCGATTAAAGAGACAATGACAAAAAGCACGCCTCGCGAGCTGCTCCAGCGTCAGCAGTGAGCGCACCGTTTACGATCATATTTTTAAATAAATCAACTTCGTTGGCCAATATGGTTGGATGAAATTGATCCTCTTGATTAATACCAAATACGCTAGAATCATCATCTTCGATAGTAGAACTGTCTGCCGACGATGGTTGCAGTTGCTAGAACTGTCATCTCCAATCGTAGAGTTGTCTGTCGACGATGGTTGCAGTTCATTATGGTTGCAGTAAATCTCGCGCAGCAGAATGTAGGGGAAGACGCTACGAAAACCTTTGGTACGAACCATTAAAATGGCTGGATCCGACGATTCTATTGCACGGTAAAAGAAATCAAGCATGGTTTTTTTTTTTGGTCCATTTTAGGGCAATGAAGCTCTGTCTCTGCACCAGAATTTGTTCCGAGATTCCGCTGCTTGCTCCGACAGCAACGTTTGCCTCGATGATATCTTATCCGTGCACTAGAATCTTATGAACAGTCACAGTCCTAGAATGTTTTTCCGCAACCGTCCAAACTTTTTGGAATCAATTGGCAGGTCGCAAGATATTGTAACCAACTGTACTGACGTGGGGTTTTAGCTTAAGCTTATCGAGGGTGGACCGCTTCTCACGCTACACATAACCCTTAATTGGAATTAAATTTACAATCTGCTAAAAAAAATCAAACGAAAATCCAAAAAGATAAAATCTGAAGATTTTAAATCAGTCAATAAAGGTTATCTTCCTGAACTCTTTTTTATTAAAATACGATTTAAATTTTTTTGATAAAATGTTTGAATTCTAAAAGGTCAAGTCACAGCCCTAATACATTTTTTCAAATCTCATTTTCTCTAAACATCCGCGTATTTAGAATATAGAAAAAATAGAAGTTATACAACCCATTACAAGGAATCTATCCCATACATCCAGAGATTCTACTTCGACCTAGAAATGGAAATAAAAAATAAAAACCAAAGTGGAGAAACTGTTTTTTTGCGACGAGTCTATTTACATTTCAGAGCAAATGAAATCGGATTTATATGCGCGTTCAATTGCCGCATAAAACAATGCCACGTTAAACGATGAATTGGCTGTAGTTTTTTTACAGAAATTAATTTTCCTTTTTCGTTCGTGAAGGTCATACAAAGTTTAATAATTATTTTTGTAAAAAATATTGTAAATCGGCACACTGGACATCTCGTCTCGCATTTGTAATGATACAAGCAATAGATTTGTTTAATAAAAAAAGAATGTCACTTTTTGGGGTCGAAAAACACACTGTGAAACATCATCAAAATGTTGTTCATGTTTCTTGTTTATCACTATGTTGCATAAACAGAGCTTTTCAGTTCATGTTTAGACCAACGTTTAGATATTTGAAATGGCTAAAGGCTTATTAGTATTTACGACGGTAAACCAGAACAGCAATTACTGTTACTGTTGCTGCAATCCTGTAGTTCAGTATCGTACTGGGCTACAACTACTTCAACTGCGGGTCACAATGTCATTACAATTACTTGTTCTATGCCATAATTTTACTTCATTTTTGTAATTCAACTGACATTTTCATTTTATTATCGACTTTATGTTTTCTGATGCTTTCAGTCGCGAATATTAAACATACAACGCAAACATAAAATCGCGTTTAATGACTTAACGAATACAAGTCTTGACGATTCGAGCACCTTCCTCTGGTCTCATGGTCACGGGAAGACTATACTAATCTATTTAAAACCAAAAAATGTTTAAATTAACCGAATTTACTAACTGAAATGGTTAAAATTACCAGCGATTCGGAATATAACTTTCTGCTGAGAAGATTGCGAACGAAAATCAACACGAAGCCTCGTTCTGAAATGAGCCTTTTGTGTTTTTTTAGATCTTGACATCTTTAGAATAGGTATGTAATTTTTATTTTACAAACTACAGAGCCTCTAGTGTAATTTTTAACACAAGAAAACATTTTAATGGGCAAAATCTAGCGGCACATATCGACAACAAAGTATTCTCACACTATTTGACAAACGGGTTCGAGACGTAGGTATTTTTGGCCAAAAAATACACCGCGATCGCTTTTGCGTTATAAAATGTCAAATACTATAAATAGTACGTTGCCAAAACTTGCCGCTAGAGGCGCTGCCGATTTGCCCATAGTTTTCTTGTGTCAAAAATTACATAAGAGGCTAAGTTTGCATGTTGCTCCCATAGGTATCACTTCAAGGTGTCGAATAGCACTAAGTATGTACCGTAGATTTGTAACGTCGTGCTCTAGTTCGGAGTCGGTCCACTGGCCAGTCTTACGTGGAGGAAGCCACGCCCTGTGTCATAATCACTATTGCACTTAACAGTAATGCACGTTCGATTGATTTTTCCCTCACCAATGCGGAGAATGTTGCCATGTGCAAGATATTCTATTGGATTAATGGAATCCTAGCCAATGGTTTCTAATTAATTACTCTTAGTGGTTTTCTACTCAGGAACGGAGTAGGTACCGTCGTAGAAAGAGTGACAGAATCAAAATTTGTAAGTTTAATCACATTCTTCTCACCATTAGAAAGTCGTGCATGCTGTTGAATATCATATCAATATGTAATTTAATTGCCAGTGACAAGCAAATGTTACCAAATAGTCCAAAGTTAGGTTACATCACTAATGGATCAACAAAAAAGAAATTGATGAAAAGCAAATACCTGCTCACATGTCAAGAATGTTTCTCCGGCTCAGTTTTATTTTGAACGCCCATCATTAATATTACTTAGACGTGTCAGATGCAATTAATTGTGATTGGGGTCGGACTCTTCAATTTTAGAATAACTGATACATTCTCAGCTCCCTATTGCCGGCTAGATATCATTGTGAAGTAACGTATGCACAAGAAACAATTACTAACAAACAGAACAATGGAGTTTTTGATTCAAAAGTTTGAAGAATACGACATACGAATGATTTAATTAATAACTTCCCAGCGGCGCTTGCTCGCTCCCCGTACTTTGCCACTTCCTCAATTACCGCTAGAAAAAGTAGAGCATTTTTCAAGTCGAAATGTTTAATTGTCGTATTATGTAATTCCAGATGAGGCATATCGGAACATTTCATTGTATATGAATAATTGTAAATGTCGAAACACCATTGTGTGGTCGTGATGCGCGTGCGACTGGCGCGACCCATCTTGGTTGTGTATTGTTTTATTCGTGCGCCTTTATTAACTTGTGGTCAACGTAAAAAGGCTACGTTTGATACCTGAATTATATTATAACCCCCGACGGAACGAAAACGGCGTAATGAGTTTGGGGTGAGAGGTTGTTTGTTTGTTTGTGCGCACAAATGTTCCCGTTTATCTCCTAAACGGTTTGACCGATTCAGTTACGGTTTTCTGTAAATTCAACGGCAACAGTTCTTAGATAGTTGATATAGTGTTGACTTGCCACGGGGCACTGCAATAAACGTTTTTTGCGAACATGAAATTTCCCATTTATGTCATACACGGCTTGACCGATTTGGATGCGGTTTTTTTTTCAATAGGGCTGGTTTAATCGCGATGGTTCTTAGCTAAGTCCGTTCATGAGATATTGGACTTTGAAATAAGAATGTCGGGAGTTTTCCACATTTATGAATGAATCTTCGACAAACGAACGAGTCCTATGCTTTCCTTGATAGAAATTGCGGATGTTTACGAGTGGCGGTATTCGCAGTTGATGGTGGGTGATGGTGAAGACATGCAACCTATTTTGACCTCGCTTATCTAAGTACTTGTAAAAAGTTGTTAACATTTTTATTTTGTTTTTTTCAGATGCGGCGACAGGCTCGGATCTCGGCCGGAGGCGCGCTACGCGGGCGCTTCGCCTCAGCGCTACAAGGTAATAACCGACTAAGAGCATGTCGGAGTCGAACCATGTTCAGTGTAGGATTCCGTAGCCGTTACTACAAATAAATGTACTACAGGTGTAAAAAGCGAGTTAAAACACAATTAAAACACTACAGTCTCAAAATGTAACAATTCGATTTGAAAGAGTACACCAGCAAAAGTTCGTATCTCCACAGCACTTACGTCCTTTTGTTGAGTGAATAACTCAAAAATAGTATAGTATACCCATCATATTTTAATTTCGAATAATTTTCGTTGAAATTATTTATTAAACGTTGCCGTTGTACTTTTCTTCATATTTTCGGAGATGCGGTTTAAGAGAAAGGGGGAGGGGGGGCGCAATTTATGCTAGGTATTTCAGAACGATTATTTTCAAAAAATTTTTACATGTATGAAGTGCCACCCCTAGAAACATTTATTTTTGTTATTTAACTAGTAACTACCCAACTAAGTTGCTGTTACTACAAGCCACAAAACTATAAATTTCATCAGTATAAGTATACGTGTTGTAGTTTTTAGTAAAATGCCTGTGACATACCTATGTATGGACATGACGAAACTATAAGAGTTCAGTTTTTGCCATTTTGGCTATGAAATTATCATGATATGAAATTTGAATTTAAATATATGTTTTTTACGCGATTAAGTCCCGAGTATCATGATAATATGTGAGGATCGCGAAAGTTTAAATCAATACATTGGCTATGAAACCTTAAATATTACCTTTTTTGAATCTTGACAAAAAAAACTGAAAGAGCCTGTCTCTGTCGGTATCTTCATTGCTAAAGGTTTTGTCTAATCTGAAGGCATGACCACATATTGGCACCATACTTCTCCATATTTTTCTATCCGGGGCAAATATTGCGAAAATTGCCCATTAAGTTGTTGAACTCGAGGGATGAGGTATTGTGATCTCGCTCGCTCCCACATCCCATTAGTCTCTGTGCGTCTCGCTTCGCCTACAAGTGACTGACTTCACTCCCAACGTGATTAAATTTAACACGTATTGTAAGTACGTATTGTACCTTTAATTCGCTGTACCATTAACCGTGCAAACTGTTCGTTTCAGTTTGGCTGTGGCTATTGATATACGTCTTCCAGAACGAATTCCGGATATCCAGGTCCATCGAACCAGGAGTAAGTACCTAGAGGATATTGCAAATTCAACCAACCCCAAACTAATGTGACTAGTCACTTTTATTAGTAGTGCCAGAATATTGTTACCAAACCTCTGTATACCTACATGCTTACTTCATAAAATAAATAAATAAATAAACATTTATTTTCTGACCTTTTCTGACATTGACACCATTTCTGACATTTAATTTCTGACAAGTCCATAGATGGTTAGTAATAAAGACCTTATAAGTATATAAAAAAAACAAAATAGTAATATAGGTGACTACCTATCTAAATCTACTTATCACTAGCAATGAAATGGTGTCCAAAAAGCCAAAGTAATAATAATAAGAATAAAGGCATAGGGTCGTGATGACCCCATCGATCGCTGGTGTTGCCTTGTCACCGGTGCAGTCAAGTCATCGCGAGTCGGCTTGTGGCGAGCTGTTGGTGCATAGCGACACCACGAACCTGAGGTCTCTGGGGGTACATATACACACAGTTGCACACCAACATCGTCGCTAGTTTGCCTTAATTGGCTGCCTAGAGTGGAGGGCAAGACCTATTTGCTCGAAGGGTAGATGTGTTTGCGTAAGAGGCGAGTTGGCTATAGGTTTATAAGTCCAGTGACCTTCCTATCCCTTAGCCGCCCACACCACCTTTACGTGGGCAAGTTTGAGGGGCCCTTTTAATGGGCGGCAAGTCACCACCTACCGAACTACTTTTTTATGAGATATCTAGATGGTAGGCGTCCGTTTATCTGACTTGTATTTATCTATAAAGTATGTTTATCCACTGTCTAGTACCCATAGTACAGGCTTAATTGTCCCATGATATTTATTTATTTATTTATTCGTGACCGGTTCCCCATGGGCCCACGATCGGAAACCTGTACCAACAATAGGAATAATACTTAAATACGCAATCAATTATACTCATCCACTAATCTCTTCAATTCCAGTATTTGGACTTCGATAACCTCCCCGACACGAATTTCACGTGCGCTGGCAAAGTGATCGGCGGCTACTACGCAGATCTGGAGACCTCGTGCCAGATGTTCCACGTGTGCACCGTGGGCCAGCAGGACGAACCCATGGACATCAAGTTCCTTTGCCTCAATGGCACTGTCTTTGACCAGGTAATTAAAAAAGGGGTCCGGTTCGAAGGGCCAAAATTACTTAGAAATCTCCTGCCAGATGTTCCACGTGAGCACTGTGAGCCAGCAGGACTAGCTCATGGACATCAAGTTCCTTTGCCTCCACGGCACTTGATATTATAGAAATAGAAATAGAAAAATATTTATTCAACGTACACAATTGACAAGTATAATAAAAAACAATTAAAAGAAGTAATCATAGACATTGAACAGGATCCCTCTCAGCATCGTGCCGCGGCTGGGGCCACGGCGCTGGTTTTCAGACGGACCCCGATATTCTCCTTGCTACCTTTAATGCTACCTATGAATTGACATTGATGGTAACCAACTATCGGGGCAGTCTCGGCTACTGGGTCGTTTATCTTAGTAATATCAAAGAATATATATACTAACGTAAAAAGAAACGACACGGACGCATGTGTGCAGTAAACTAGTGCGTTGTTATTGTGTGCGTGTCAGGACGCGAGCGGATGCGAGCGCGGGTCGCACGGGGTGTGGAAGGCGAAACGCGAACCCCAAAACGGAGGGCCGCCTAGTCGCGCCGTAACGTCGTTTGCACGTGCCGCGTCCGGCGGCGATAATTTGCTAGGTAAATAAAAAATGCCTGGAGATCAATATTGTTGTGTCTACGGCTGTCGCAATAATACTAGTAGCCACAGAGAAAAAAGCTACTTTAAGTTACACACTGACCCAGAAAACTAAATTACTTGCATAATTTTATATTAATAATTTTGACTTCACATAATACCTATTAGTAAAGTGTATTCGCTTGGGAACGGTTCCTTCGGAACGGTCGCTTCCCTTTGGATTTTGTGAGAGAACTCTTTGTATGATTTTGAATCCCATCTGAGAATTATATTTTAAATGTCAGAAATATAAAAAAAATCCGAAAGAGATCGTCAAAAAAACAAAAATAAATGCAAGATGCAGTAAAATAAAATGTCAAAGCGTGCACAATATTAAACTTTACGTAATATTTCATTACATAATTAAACTTCTTTCAATAAGTATTTAGTTATCATTTCCTTGTGCCGCGGTAGCTAAACTGTCAACCCTATGCGTACACGTGCCATCGTAAGGTCGCCGGCGCGCAAGCTTACACCGACAGGCCGCTGTCGCGCCTGTGGTAATATTGTAACTGTAAGAGAAAATTAAGTTCTTCCACATAAAACTCATAAATATACTTTCTTTGTTTCCAGGAGACACGTGTATGTGAAAGGGTAGATGAAGTAGATTGTACAAAGTCTGAAAAGTTTTATAGTTTAAATTTAGAATTGTATGGAAGCACTTTAGCGCCTCCGATAATACAGGCAGACCAACCGAAACCTCAAGCGGAGCCGACTGAGCAGTCGCAACATCAAACCAAACCCAGTGAACCAGCAAAAGTACACTCCGCCGACGATGCTTCAGTAGAAAATGACAAAACTCACGGAATCCACGCAGAAGTCGAAGATTCTACTGAAGACCCCGTAGATACAAAGAAAGAAGAGCATCATAGCAATAATCAATATTTTCCTGCCAGTTCGACGTTTACATCGCCTGAGCACGATGAAGCTGATGAAGGTTGGTATTAAGTATTTGAATAAAATTTAGAATTTGAATTTGAATTAATGTAATTAATTACCTACACACTGTACCGTATACGTATATTGTAAGATACAACAACTACTCTGTTGGGAATAATTTATTTAAATGTTTTTCTTTATGTTTGTTTTCAGATAATCAAGAAGTCGAAGAAGTGGATAGCGAAGACCCCGATTACGAGGACGACTACGTACATTCTACAACTACCACCATTCCACATGTTCCGATAACAACGACATTGTTAACCACGACGACCACTACAACCAGGAAACCATTACCAACTACCACATACACGCCAACTAGTTTAAATAGGCAACCACAGAGTGGATTATATTTAAATCCATCGCACGCGCCTCCACTTTCGTCGCTGTCCCCTCCCTCTCATGGACCTTCAACATCATCGGTATCATCACAGTCAACGTTGGACCCTTCTCTTCTCTCTCCGCAAGAATTTATTTACCGCCACCGGGGACCGGGTTCTGAAGCTATTTCTTTCCAACGGCAAAGTTTTCGCCCCGCAGATGGAGTGTTCATCACACACGCACCACCTCATCAGTTCGATCATTTTCAATATGAGTCATCTCGCACGGCCCCTCGACCGGCTCCTTTTGTACAGAAACCTCAGCCATTTCGAGCAACCACGTCAGATCCTCGAGACCAACTGCTTCGTCCGGGACCAACATCACAATCATCCGAACGACATGAAATGACAGTAAAGCATAAGACTCAGACTTATCTGCCGTTACCAGCACAAAGGCCTCTACCATTTGATCCATTTTATTATGACCGGAAGAGAAGCGATGAATCAGCCACAGATGCAGAGTCGACCCTTGCAGCTCGTTCAGTTGCTCCTCCACATGCAAACAAACCCAAGAGTCCACCGCGGGTTATAGTTACCGCCAGTGCGTCAGTCAGCGATAGCAATGGCAAGAGATTAAACTACACCGTTGGTAATGTAGTGAGTGCGGTGAAACCTATTGTGCCAATAAACTACGACGACTACAAAGAGTCAGACTTAATATTTGATCCTTTCTTTCTCGATGTACCAAAATTGCAGAAACGACGAAAGACAAGATCCAATCAAAAAAGAAGAATATTTACTGTACCCATTACTGCAACTGTAACGGCTGTAGAGTTGGTATCTAAGAGGCATATCGCTACAACAGCTCCAGTGACGTCTCGAGCTACAACCACAGAAAGCTCGACCACTACATTGCCCACCACTACTACTTTTGCGTGGAATCCAAACGACTACGTTGACGATAACTATGAGCCACACGCTTACGTCCAGCCAATGCCACCTCTAGCTATTTTACATCATGAAAGAAATAAATACAACAAGCAGGAGACCAAGTCCATAAAGGAAGCTGTGAAAGGAGAAACCAATAGCAATCAGAAATCAAAAGAAGAAGGTCGTTTGGATGTAGTGTCAAGGCCGACGTCGTCTGTGGTACAGACAACTTCTAGTCAAAGTAGAGGCCCAGGTGCGGTGCCGCTCGCCGCCTCCCCGCCGCCCCCAACACCCCTTGAAGCGCCCCTCTGCGTCAATCCGGGGTCCGCTGACTGTCGGACTCGTGCCTAACTAATTAGCTCATTATAACTAGGTAGTTTATTTAGATAGACAAATTTCAAATTTCCCAAGAACATTAGTTGTTTCTAACGCACAGTGAAACGTTTGTCGCAAACTAATGAATATTACGTCGCTATTAAGACAGGGTCAACCACTAGGTTTAAAATATTTATGTTTTCTTACTCCATGTAAACTTCTGTAAATAAAAATGTATTATCAATGTCGATGTTGTCAAAATATGATAAGCTGTATAATTAATAAAGAAATACTGTAAATATTTTACAAATATATCTACATTACGTTTCTATTATAAAAGACTATTTTTTACCTGATCTCGACATACAATACCATTCCATAATTCAGAGACTGTTTGAAGTTTAATTAAAATCATCGTTATTGTGATCTAACAGTCGAAGTTACATAATTATCTGGTTTAAATTTTAAGTTACTCCTAATTTCACTAAAGTTACAAACATTTTGAATTCAAAACGTAGACATAATGAAGACTCAACCGAAACAATAAAGTGCAAGCGGTTTGCATGATGAGGTGATATTGGTAGATAAAATAATACAATACAATAACTCTTTATTGAACACCACATAATAAACAAAACAGAAAAAGGTACAAAGAAAATTCAAGGTGGGTAACAATGGGTGGCCTTTTCGCTACATAGCAATCTCTACCAGGCAACCATAACCGAATATAGATAGGAATAAAATATGTATACAATAAATACATACAAATAAAGCTCTACAATTTAGTACGTGCCAACCCAGCGAGCTAAGCCTGGAGGAATGCAATACAAGGAAGTACTAAAGATTTCTCTTCGGTCAGGTATCTTCCAAGGCAATGCAGGCGATAAACGTATACTTACTACTCAAAAAAAAACAGGAGCCACTAAGTATTTTGATCATTACGTGAAAACTATTTAAACATTTTGTTTTATTAACAGTGATACAAGACTATTATTTAGGCTAATATTAGTCAATTATTTCACTTAACAAGTGACAAATGACACTTATTTCAATATACTGTTTAATATTGTTTTCACGTAACGATCAAAATGCTTGGTGGCCCCTGTTTTCCTTTTTTTTTTTAGTAGTAAACGACCATAAACCAAATGCTTACTTAGGATACAATGTCAATGCAAAGAAAAACTGGACACCTAAGCTATTAAGTATTGATCCGGAGACAGTACCTTGAGTACTGGAACAAGCAAAAGCAGTTAAGGTCCCAGTTTTCCAGTTATCACATCAAAGTTAACTTTAAAATTTCTACTAACTTGTAAAGATCTTCATGTCTTGTAATATAATGGTATAAATGGCATTGATTTAAAAGGCTTCCCTGAGAGGATGATCTTGGACGTTTCGCGGTTTCCTAACCCCACCTCACTTCTACTAAACAACTTCGTTTTAGTGGCGACATCTATTAAATATCGGTCTAACTTTATTTTACAGTGTTATCACAAATAAGAGTGATGTGATCAGTGTAGTGTGCTACCCTGCATTTGACAATAATAAAAATGACGATGAAAACGAGGGTAGTTGTGTGCCGCTGTCAGCTGCGTCTAGTAGTCGCGCGAGCAGAGCCGCGGCGCGCAGTGTGCGTCTCGCCGCCGCTGGGTCGTGCGCTCCCAGAGGAAGGACTACGAATTAGTCCGAAACATGTCGGGCTAAACTTGACTTATATACGTGAGTGATCCGTTTTTATTTCATTATGATTGAGTCTCACGGTAGTTTCATGTTAAAAGTGCCTTATAGGATCACTTTGTTGTCCGTCTGTCTGTCTGTCTGTCAAGACCCTTTTTCTCTGGAACGCGTGGAGGTAGCATTCTGAAATTAATATCAAATACTCAAGCCTGTAGTCCCTTGAAGCTGTGAAAAAATCAAACTTCTAAGTCAACACAATCAAAAGATACGGTCATTAAAAAAAATGTTTCCATACAAATTGCCGTACCTTGAAAACCTAAAGGGTACTTCCCAGTTGTCCTAGAAACTTGAAATTTAGTATGAAGATAGCTCTTATAGCACAACCACTCAGAAAATTCTATAAATCTTATTTTTTTATGTCTGTCTATAGATTTCACAAACCAATATAAGATGACCCCACGCTGCGTACATTTTGCGTAGGAGCGTTAAAATCCTTCTACGGAACCCTCCCCTTTTATTAAATTAGGACCAATTTTTTGGACCTGGCCCGGAAATTTATTTTTTTACTATTTATAATATTATGTTTTTTATGTCGGGGGTTTTTAAATATTTAATATCTATACTACCTTATTACTACTACAACTATGTATTTTTTTCTTTTTTTGGTGTTTTATTTTTATGGATCTCATGTCATAACAATGTCACAGTAACAATATTCTTTAGACAATTTAGACGATTTAGACCAATTTAGACAATCGTTTTTAATAGATTTTTGTGATTATAATTTTAGTCATAGTTTTCATATACTTTAGATAATTGTAATGGCAGAAATAAATATAAAGACTGTTAGGGATATGATTGATTCTTCTTTTTACGAAGAAGATGTAAGTAATTTTGATTATTAAATTTATCGACTTATTTCCTGTTGTGATACTATTTATAAATTATTTTAAAGACCTCGATTAATTATTGTACTTCGCTCTCAAGTTGCGACTTCGTTAAATTTATGTTACCACTAGCTTATGCCCCACGGCTTTACCCCCGTGAAATATTTCAAAATGGGCTAGTTCCCTATCCTGTGGGAATTTCGAAAAATTCCTTCTTAGTCACGGTACTGTTTTATAGGTATAGATTACATTTTGAATATATTATGTTTCCAGACAAACACCGTCAACTTTAAGATGATACAAAACGTCCTATTCATCCTTGCGAGGCAGCTGCAAATTCTACAGAGGCATGTCTCTCTTGAGCATGCAAGAAGACTTCAAATCTTTGAAAATGAAATCAAGGTTACCGAGCTCAAAGTTCACAGTCGAGGAGGTAAAAGAAGTTCTGGAAGTCCAGAAAGTAAAGGAAGCAAAGAAAGTAAAGAGAGTCAAAGAACGCTAGGAGCACAAGGAGGCTCAAGTGATCAAGGTGATAAAGGAAGTCCTGGACGTAAAGGAGGGCAAGGAGGTAAAGGAGGTGCAGGGGGTCAAGGAGGTAAAGGAGGTCAAGAAGATACAGGAGGTCCAGTAACTTCAGGGAGTAAAGGAGGTGGAACTAAAGGACGTCAAGTTAGTCCTGAAACTAAAGGAGGTCAAGATAAAGATGCTAAAGGGAGTCCAGAAAAGAAAATGAAACAAGAAGGACAAAGTCAAGATGGAGAAGGTGGCGAAGAAGGAGGTAGACAAGCTAAAACTACAAAAGCCGCCTCCGATAAATCCGCGAAATCTTCGAAAGGCAAGACTACAGTGGATGATACTACGACATCAAAACAAGCTGATGGCAAGATTCAAGGAGTAAGTCTATAATTAGTGAGAAAGTGAGGAATTAAACAAAAAACAAGGTACTTCTCTAAACAAACGGAATTTGATGTCATATTACTGTACTCATGTCTCTCTTCTAGAAAAGTGGTGACCGCAAAGGAGGAAAAAAAGGAGATGATGATGGTATGACTGAGTGTCATAAAACCTTGCTAACAGACTGGAATAATTTATATGAAAGCCATAAAAATTAACGTCAAAGTTTTATTTTTCAGATGTAGTATACGAAAAATTACTTGTTGGTAAGACGTAATGGACATTTACCATTTTATTTTATTGCGATATAAATACTAATCAATTCCTCTTTTACTGCGCGCCTAGTTTCAAGGAAGACTTCATCCTCTGGTAATTTTTTTTTTTTTCAATATATATATGAAATGAGGATTGGAAAAAAATAATCTTCTTTATATCACCCAGAGAGCGCAAGAGGTACAGTAGCAACCCTGGACCAATTTAGGAACATGGTAACACAGATTCGCGAACTTCAAGTGAAGTATGGGCTAGAAGACTCTCTTGATGATGAAAAACTTAGGGGTGCCCTTCATAGACAGACTTCATTAAGCCACCCCATTGCTGCAGTAAATATGTCTTTACGGCTCGAGGGTGCTGAAAAAACACTAGCAGCAATAATGCCGATTGTGACGGACCTTGCCAAAAACACGCCGGGAATCGATTTAGACGCAGCATGTGATGATATATTTCTTAAGCTTTCTATTAGTTTAGCGTCAAAGACCAGGACCGCAGGAACTCAAAGTGACGAATCATTGCAACCAGGGGCAGCCCCTCAAGGGCCACCACTCATAGCTATTGGTTCCAAACAGGAATCAGATGAGGAATCTTTGGAAATGGACGCAGCAGCAGCTAATGAAAATGTTGCTATGCTTGATCCCAATTTTAAAGGCGTCACTCACGATGAATTGAAGTAGGCTTTTTCTTATTACATATTTAAGTAGGCCTCCATTTTTTTGGCAATAACAATTAGTTTTGGATGTTATATATACTAGCTCTATCATTTATAGCTATTAATGGGAAAACCTATTGTAAAAAAATAATCACTCTATTTACATAGATCAACATCATTATAAATACGTAAATGTATCCTCACGTAACATGTTGCAGTCTTGAGTAGTGTAAAACACTTGTCACACGGAAACCAGTAAACATTAGCTTACAACGGAAGAAAGTAAAAAAATATTCATCGTACTTCTGTTTTATACAGTGAGGGTTTAGAAGAGATATATGAAGCCGTGATGAAACAAGTGACAGGAGCGTCAAAGACTAACTATACTGCGGCCGATGGTGCAATGAAAAGAACACAAAGAGTCGGTAATAAGCTTTGGCATATTATTACTAAACTGAAACATACTTCTGAGAAAAACATAATGAAAACGGGATATTTACCACGATTACCTTATAGGTTTGACGAGCTCCCGATATTTCGATACAGTTGCATGCATCATCAATTGCCTCGAAATATCGGAAGCTCATCAAACCTATAAAGTAATTGCGGTCAATATGCTGTTTTCATTACCTATGTCTAATGAAATTAACCGCGAATCGTTTAAAA
The DNA here is from genome assembly GCA_963691665.1 of Clepsis dumicolana. Taxonomy (NCBI): domain Eukaryota; kingdom Metazoa; phylum Arthropoda; class Insecta; order Lepidoptera; family Tortricidae; genus Clepsis; species Clepsis dumicolana. Next base: position 9,538,285 of record OY829510.1, on the reverse strand, counting down.
CTGTTATACTTCTGCGAAATTGATAATACAGTATCTATCAAACATTTTTTTTTGACAGATGCAAGACTTGATCAGGCTATGAAAGTGGGTGATACTTTTACGAAATTAGATACTTCTGTTGAAGATTACACTGAAAAAATAAATGATCTAGATAGTAGACTAACAACACAGGTTACAACATTATTATTGAAACGTCAAGATTCCAATCTTCAAAATCACTAACAAATAATGAACTAAGTAGTGTTTTCTGTTTAGATGACAAACTATCAGGATGAGTTAATGCAGATGCAACACAATTTAGAATCTGGATTGGATGCTATGGCTGAAGTACTTGCATCTCCAACAGAAGATGCAGCCGGTACTCGATAATAAGAATAATAGATAAAAATGTGCCATCAACGTGTAGTTCTGTGGACTCTTGTTTTTTAATTTAATTAAATTTTTCCACATTTTGGTTACAGCCATTGCTGAATTAAATGGATATTTCACGAGCTTCCAATTCGATATAGAACGTACTCTTGAGAGACAACAGGAATTGAGAACACTTCAAATGGAATACTCTGAAAATTTAGATGTAAATGATGCTACGATAAAAGATGGCATTTAAATAATCGATTACAGTATTGTATTTAGTATATTTTTACCCGACTGCCGGAGGAGGATTACGTTTTTAGCAGTACGAATAACTTGACAATTAATTTTATTTGTACATCAGGAGTTAAAGCAGAAGATAAAAGACCTTCAAATAAGAAAATGTACTCGAGATGAAGTGACATACGCCCTCAGCGACAAAGCAGGAATCGCGGCTCTCAATGGCTTGGTGACTATGGAACAGTACCAAGCAGTACGTGGAGATTTTGAAAAACGCATCGGACTTGCATACGACAAATTTAATAACAAGGAAATTACTTGGCAGGTAAAATCTCGAAGAGGATATGTACGTAGTGAAATAAAACTTATCATTAACGTATATAAGTAGAGTTTAACCGGACATGTTAACTATTGTTACTTAGTTAAGTATAGCATAAAAATGCTGTTATTAGCTAAGTACTTAAATTACTTTTATTTTTTTTATTAGAAAGCTATAGACGATCTCGTACGGGAATCAAACGAAGAAACGGATTTTAATCAGTTGGCATATTTAAATAAAGAGATTCAAAAGCATTTGGCTAGAATGAGAAGAAGTCTAGACGAGATGTTACATTTGGTTGGGGATATAGACCCTATTACGACTAATAAGAAAGTTGAACGCTACGACCATTGTCTGTCATGTGGAACTAAGCTCGATCCTGACATGGACGAAGATCATTTAGATTCTAGGCCTCCAGTAATAGGTGCCGAAACTGCTGCAGTGAAAGAAGATCCGATTGAAAAATATCACAGAAGCTGCTACCCTGGTTATCCTATAACGCACCCTATTGATCCAAGGTATCTTTTGAATGTCACTTTAACCACCTACCATAGATAATGTTAGTTCGACATTAACCCTTAATAAGACAGAGGCGATTTAACGACCACATACACTTAATTGTAAATTATTCAATCGTACTATAATAATATGGCAGAATCTCACTTGTGTTAATTTAAAATACGACTTGCTTCAACAATATCCTTTGTCGGGTATGTAACTATGTATTACATAGGCTGCTATTGATTCAGTGGTAGTATGTTCGAATAATTGAGGCCTTATTAAGGGTTAAGATTAAGAGTATACATTTTAATAATTCTTGGCATTCTTGGCTTGGAATACTACCTTTACCTTGCCTGTCAATTTTTGAAATCTGCAGTTTTGTGTGTTTTGTGTTCATGTTTGCGTTCTTAGAACAGCATTATAATACAGAAAACATTATGGACGTTGTTATCTATATTAAATTTTAAATAATTTGGAGGAGCTACCCCTCAGTATATTTCAAAATAAAATTATGCAAAATCTGTCAGGAAAACCTAACTATAATATAAGTAAAGTAAAGGAATTCCTCTCGCAAGACACTTTTCTATAATTAAAATATTAAAAATTGCATGATTGAATATAACAAAAAAACACAAATAGCAGATTAACCTGCCTTTTTTCTTCGTACCCCCATCTAATGATATTGATGTACCTACTTATTCAATGCAAATAGATCTTCTGTTATTCTATTCGTTATAATTACATTTTCTAAAATTAATGAACCCAAGGAGACGAATTTTACTGTTGTAATGTTTGATTTATAGATCGTTAACTTGCCATCGCTATTGCGGAGCTGCCGATCCTAGTGCTCGTGAATCGGCATTTAAAATGCAGATTAGCGAGTTGAATCCGAATCAAGGTACTACAGTGGGAATTGACGGAAAGGTAAGACAAACATCTATGTTTAGGACGAAAATTCCCTCCCGTTCCCTGATAAACTGTGTCTGATCTACTAGCCTTGAGTTGCTCCATCCCTTCACCTCACTTCGGGAATGATAGAACTGATATTTCAGCTAAGTATTGATGCGTTTCAACCGTTTCTCGTTTGACATTGTATCGAATAAAGAGTGGAAAATTAATAACTCCAAATTTTCATGAAAACTGTTTTCGCTACAATTAGTATCCACCAAAACTTAATAGATATACCAGTTGATATTTTTCTTATTCGTTGTACTTCGTCATAACAGTTCACAAAGGCTTGACAAAGATGACCAAGTGTATTTACCGAGCGAAGCAAGTGAGCGAGAAGAGTTTCAGCTTTGACAAAATTATTTCGTATGTCCGCCTGTCCGAATTTCTGTCCAGCTGTTCTACTTTACAGATGGCATTTCTCAACTGATTATCGTGAAATTTTGTGAGCAAGTTCACTAATTATCATTATCATAGTTTTTTTTTAAGAAAATGAGGTAGCGAGGTCACGGCGCCACTTAGTATTTATGTTCATGTGCATTATTGATTTTCAGATGTATTTGACGGATGACCATAAAAGGCCTTGTTGGCCATGCAACAATCCAAATGCATTACCGACTGTAATCTCAGGTTCACCACCAGGCATGGGTAACAGTTTCTTTATGCATATTAATGCATAGCTCCAACGTGGTTCTAAAATATCATTATAGTTTATGCTTGATGAAGACCTCTTACGTCCTCTGAACATTTTGGACTAAAAATACTTATAGTTTTTAGGTGCAAAATTAATTGACAGAGTAAATTTCTGAAACGCTTTAGTAAAAGTTTCGGGAACCAACGTGTATGAATCTGAAAGAAGATTAGGCAACCACGTTTACAGATGTTTATAGATGTTATTATAGTTTAGATTTATTATTTCTCACATGATTTTTTTTATTTATAAAAACTTTATTTGTTACAGACTCCATCCTGTTGAACAGACTAGTATCTGGTACAATAGAGAATTTATTCGATGGTGAAGCTGCGGCTGATGAAAAAGAGATAGTTAAATGACAAACCTCATCGCGTTTTAGAACCTGTATCTAATAATTATGTTTAATCATTCATTTGCTTTGTTTTAATATAGTGATATTTGTTGGTAAAACAATTATGTTTTTGAAATAGCAAATAAAATATTTATTGATTTTAACACAGTTAATTTAATTTTTTACCCATAGTTATGTAGCATGTATATATAAGTCCAGTGTTTCTTAGCTACCAATATCAGGATATTTTGGATTTGTTTATTGAAATATGCTAGCTTATTGTCCAAACTCATGTCATGTCCAACCAATGTTCAGCGCACTCGGCTTCGCTTTGGCATTGTCAACTTTTTCTGCCAAAACAAGATCCTCCGATAAAGACCCTAGAGATAGCGAATGCCAAACAAAGTCGAGCGTGTTAGACAATAAGGCCTCAGGTGTCGGCATTAAGATGGATCAAAGACGGGTTACCCAGAAACAAAAGCAGAGTCTCTGAGCCACGGTACAACTACGCTGCTCAATTGGTTGAGCCTTCGGGAAATTAACACACCTATTAGTATTCGATAGACGACTATGAGTCTATTTACATGGTTAGGTTAGGTTAGAGTTGCGTCAAGGCACGAAGCGCCTAAACTACACGGAATAGGAGCTCCGCTGACGTTAGCTCATAGTCGTCGACGGAAACTAGTAAAAGTGTGCTATGGGGAATTTAAATTCCCGATGGTTCAACCAATTAAGCGGCGTAGTTGTGCCGTGGGTCAGGAGGGGAAAGGAGGTACGAGCAGGGGATTATGCAAAGAGTGATATCCTCAGCTACATAATGTAGGTACAATCGAAAAAAACGATTCGCGTACCACCATAGAACTTCATAGAACTTCACATGGACATACTATACGTCTACTAGAAATGCTAGCAATCGATGAGAAATCATTGTTAAATTGCTTGTTCTTATGACAATGTCATAAACACTGACACTGACAGGGGAAAGCTTTTGTACCAATAGTAGTCTCTAATTGATTCTAGAATACTAGCCAGTATACTAGTCCCAAAATGTGCAAAGATGCAAACCGTGCAAAGGAAAACGAGAAAAACGCTTTGGAAAAACCTCAGAGGAAAAACGAGTGTCTTTTGATTCGCTTTTGATAGAATGTCACATATCTACTGTAGTCTTTGTGTCACATTGTCACATGATCATGATATTTTGACACATTCCCACAGTATCCTGGGCTCGTGCTAAGTCATTGCTGAGTAGATTATTTAGAGAATAATTCAGGTCGTTGCATTTCTAATAGATTTTAGTTTATAAGAAAACATTATTTCGAAAATAGGCATACATACTCCCTATAGCATAACCATCTAGATTTTAAGTTTTTGCTAACGTATGTCATTTGCTTTTAATAATCTTAGTTTAAAAACAATATTAAATATATTTCCATCATGTCGGATATTATGAGCGTTCAAGAGATTATAAACTCCGCTTTTGGGGATGAAACTGTAAGTATACTTACTTTAAATACTTATTTAGGATTCCGTACCTCAAAAGGAATAACTGAACCCTAATAGGATCACTTTGTTGTCCGTCTTACTGTCTGTCCGTTTTTTTACAGAACAGGTTTTGCCTAACTAGGCAATTCAACTAATTTGACTAGGTCAATTGGTGTCAATTGTCACACAATATTTGGTTGAACCATTTTAGACGACCGGATGGCCTAGTGGTTAGTGACCCTGACTATGAAGCTTGAGGTCCCGGGTTCGAATCCCGGTCAGGGCAGATGTTTGTATGATGAATACGAATGTTTGTTCTCGGGTATTGGATGTTTAATATGTATATAAGTATGTATTTATCTATATAAGTATGTTTATCTGTTGTCTAGTACCCATAGTACAGGCTTTGCCTAGTTTGAGACTAGGTCAATTGGTGTCAATTTGTACCATGATATTATCATGATATTATAATATTTATTTATCTTAATTTTTTAGTTAAGTGTAGTTTGTACTTTTACAATCAACCAACACCACTACAGCATAATATGTTTTTTGCCCGGGTTCATACAACTCGTAAATCCGAGACTGAATGGGTAGATGAGTTGTTTTGTGTATTAGCGCCATCCACCTAATTTAATATCATTTCAGCAAAACACTGTAAATTTTCGAATGCTGAAAGCAGTTCTACTGATACTTGCTAATCAACTGCGAATACTACAGCGCCATGTGTCTGTGAAACTGAGCGAAAGAGAAGCCGGCATAGCTCCGAGACTTACAGTTTCTGAAGTAAAAATACACTACACTGGCAAAAAAAAGAGGAGCACAGTTGTTCGCGTAAGGAACCCTTCGATAGCACTAAATTCACTGGTCCTGGTTCTTCTGTTAGGATAGAACAGGAGCCTCAGGCATTGCACTCTCTCAATATATGGAAAGCCACTCACCTTGGTCTGCCCTCTGGCCCCTGCTGCTGCTGTATTCCACAAAGTTTAGATTGTCTAGTGCACCACACACACACCAAGTAATGTTCCACCAATTGTGACCGAAAGACCGACGAAATCCGTAAGATTTTGATTAATTTTGGTCACACACCAAACGCGCGTGCGATCGCCTCGAATGTACGCCGTGAACTCCGTCATTTCGCCTTGCGCCGACCGACCGCAGATATTGTAGCTTACCCTCATATTAAAGGATTACAATGCCCGAACATCCTCCCGCCTAACCAAGGCCTGCCTTGGTTCCTAATCTACCAGAGGCAACCTACACAGTTTTGATATGGGTCTCAACAAGACACCATTCTGAGTTTTAACTTCAGCAACGCGTACGACCCCATCTCTACCCGGCAAAAGCTTTACTAACCGTCCACGTCTCCAATTGAGTGTGGCTAAATTATCTTCCTTAATTAAAACTAAGTCATCCAACTTAGGAGGTTCCGTATGAGAGGTCCATTTGTGACGTTGTTGAAGCGTGTGCAAATAGTCCCCTTTCCACCGATTCCAAAAATGCTGGGACATCTTTTGTATTTGTTGATACCTAGACAGCCGAGACATTCCATCTTCCAGGAAAGGATATTCAGGAAGAGCCACCAAGGGCTGGCCGATCAAAAAATGACCTGGAGTTAATATTTCCAGGTCTGCCGGGTCCGTACTAAGAGGACACAACGGTCGCGAGTTCATCACGGCTTCCACCTTTGTGAAAAATGTGGTTAATTCCTCGAACGTTAACCGAGCGTCACCGAGCACACGTTTAGCATGGGTTTTTGCTGACTTGATGGCCGCTTCGAACAATCCGCCATGATTTGGGCTAGACGGTGCGTTAAAAAGCCATTTAATATCCTGCCTTATGAACTCCCGATCGATTTCCGTTTGATGATTCCGCAAAAAAATGTACAACTCCTTCAAATATTTATCCGTGCCAGTATAGTTTGTACCGCAATCCGACCGTACCAATGAGGGAAGCCCTCGCCGTGAGATAAATCGTGTAAACGTTGCTACGAAAGCTTCAACTGAGAGTTGAGATACTATTTCCAAGTGTACGCACTTAGTGCTTAAACAAACAAAAATACATAAAAAACATTTTTGAATTTTAGAATTTCGAAGCGGGCTAGATTTTATATAAAACGGGCCGCCGAAATCCGTTCCTACGCCGAGAAATGGCCGAACGCCTCGCACCCGATCCGTCGGCAGGTCCGCCATGAACGGCTGATCAGGTCGCGGCCGAGACATGTAGCACGGTACGCACTTGAATGTAACGTGTCGCGTCATCCGCCGGGCTGCGACTATCCAATACGTCCGAGATAAAATAGACTCAAGGGTATTTGCTCCGACATGGCAATATATCTTGTGATAATGCGTCACTAACAGTTCCGTAAACCTACCCTTACCAGGTAATAATATTGGATGGCGCGCGTTATAAGGTAACTCCGATGCACCTATTCTGCCGCCGACTCGAAGTAAACTATCTTTTCCAAGAAATAAATTTAACCGCCGCAATGAATTTTTAATAGGTTTATTATTCCGAATTTCCGATATTTCATGTTCATAATGTTCATTTTGAACCAGCCGAATTAAGCACAAGATGGCGTTCCTGCGTTCTGAAACCGATACATTAATACTGCCGTCATTACATCTTGTTTTACAATTCCGAATAAATCGTAGCATATAAGCCGTTACGTTTATCAATTTCTCAAAAGAGCTAAACCGTTCCAGTAAATTAAAACGCTCATCTAAAATGCCAACATTAGTCACCTTAGCCCGCAAACCGGGTAACATATCCGCCGGGAAGTGTGAACATGCGCCGGGCCAGCGAGCCGGCGCGGCTCGCAGCCAGCGCGGCTCCCACCACAGTGGATGGCAAAACAACTCGCCCGCCGTGGCTCCGCGCGACGCCACGTCCGCACAATTTAATTCACTAGGAACGTGCCGCCAACTGATGTTTACGTTAGACGATATTATTTCAGATACTCGATTACCTTCATAAACTTGCAGTTTATGAGGAGGAGTTTTCAACCATGCTAATACAATGGTACTATCACACCAACCCACGACCTCGTCTAAACTAATCTCGGCCTCCAACGAAGGGACGACGTGGTTAATTAGAGTTGTTAACAACGTAGCACCGCCCAGTTCAAGTTTAGGTATTGTCTGCTTTTTCTTCAACGCGGCTACTCGAGACTTGGCCATCAGTAGTCGTACGAGGACCGTTCCGTCTGCGATCTCTGACCGCAGGTAAATTACCGCCGAAAAACCGACCGAGGAGCCATCACAAAAGCCATGAACCGAATATTTAGCGTCTCTGGTTGTTTTTAGATACCTGGGTAAAGATATTCGTTGCAAATGAGGTAACTCCGTTAATATATTTTTCCATTCTCGGACTATTGTGTCTGGCGCGGGAGCGTCCCAATCCACCTTTCGAGAATCATTAGAACGACTGAGCAGATTTTGTAACAATAATTTAATTTTAAATACCACCGGACAAACCCAACCAAGTGGATCATAAAGACGCGCCGCCGAAGATAAAATGCTCCGCCGAGTTATCGTTTCGTTTGTTGGTATATTTAATCGGTAAGAAAAACTATCATTTTTCGGATCCCATTGGATCCCTAAAACCTTGATAAAACCCAAATCGTTCGTATTCGCATCAAATGACCGCGGTGTCTCGCGATGGTCTAACGGTAGCCCATCTAAGACGTCAGAGACGTTCGACGACCACTTCCGTAACTCATAGCCCGCCGTGCTCATGAGCGCCACGAGCTCGTCCCGTAGGCGCCGTGCGTCCTCCAGCGAGTCCGCTCCTCCATTAAGGTCATCGACATAACTGTTTTGACGTAACAACCTGGCTGCGCGTGGGTACTGGGATTCCTCATCACTAGCCAACTGGTGCAGACACCGAATTGCCACGAAGGGACTAGACTTTAAGCCATACGTATTAGTCGTTAACTCATAAATACGCAGAGGATCGTCGGGCGACGGTCGCCAAAAGATCAGTTGGTACTTCCGATCATCTGAATGTATCCATGTTTGTCGGAACATCATTTTAACGTCTGTAGTAAATACATAACGCGGCAACCGAAAATTAATAATAATCTGCGTAATATCATTTTGTAACCGAGGGCCCGAATATAAACAGTCATTCAATGAAACACCCGTAGTAGTCTGTACACTCCCGTCAAAAACAACTCGAATTTTTTCAGTGTCACCCGATTTTTTAAACACCCCGTGGTGTGCAAGGAAATAGTGCTCTTGGCCAGACTCGACATCATAATTAGAAACCGCCATATGACCGAGTCGTAAATACTCCGACATAAATTCGACATATTTTTCTCGATAAACCGAATCCCGTTTCATCCGCCGTTCTATAGCTAAAAATCTACTTAATGCTGTTTCCATAGAATCACCCAACCGCTGGTGACCTTGAATCAGTGGTAACCTAACTACGTATTTGCCATCCGCGCTCCGTGATGTAGTAGTAGTAAACAGATTTTCACATTCTAATTCCGCCGGGTCCCTAATAGCCGATAGAGGAGGTTCCTCGGAACGCCAAAACCTTTCGACTGCTTCAATTAATGTGAGACAGGTATTATTATTATTATTTAATTTAGAGTTACAAATTCCTGCCGACCGCACCGGGCCGAAAACAGCAAAATCAAAGATAGTACCTAGTGCATAAGGTCCACCCGTGCCCAACTCAACCGTCTCACCGCTTAAAATGTTACCTAAAATGTCGCAACCGAAAATAACGTCAATATGTCTCATGTCATATGAGCCGTCGTCTGAGAGTTTAATATTTATGGCCGATAATCCGAATCTTTCTGACAAATAGGAGGTAGGTTTCTTTAAAACCACTGCCGTAACCGATAATAAACATTTGGCTTTTTCAGATTTAAAATAAAACTTCACTATATGGGTGCCGTCATTATTGCATAATCCGCCGATACCTAGGAGAGGTGTTTGATTATAATGTCGCTTCAATCCTAAACTTGCTACAAAATCACTTCGTATAATTGAAACTTGGCTACCTATGTCTAATAAAGCCCGACAAGGAACAAAATCTCCTTGAACCGATTTTACGTTAATAATAACCGTAGGTAGAATAACATTATCAGCTAACCGAGGTACCGAAGCGACATTATTGCACCTTAATTGCTATTGTTGAGAATGCGGTCTGCGATTCCCTGACGGACTTTGTGACCGCCGAGCTGTAAAGTTCCGGTCTCGTGTGTTCCTAGATACCAGTGCCGACCGCTCATCCCGGTCACTAACATGACGAGACTCATTTTCGCATTCATAGCCACGTAACAATTTGTGCATACGACTACCCACCGTGTTATTATCAGCGTCATTAATACGACGCCTATCGTATTCGTATGCACCGGGTGACCGCCGACCGCTGGCCGAAACCTTTTCGCGTTGCGCGACATTCGCGTGCCGAGTATGCTGTCTGTCTCCCGCCGATGAGTCAGAGCGCGCAATGGGCATGGTACAAATTAATTTATTATGACCGACGTTGCCACACTGATTACACGGTACCTGCCGAGAACATTGTGCTGCCGGGTGTCTTTCAAAACACCTAAAGCAAAGACCGTTATTTTTTACCCAATCCTTGCGACTATAATTAGGCATGTTTGCGAATTTAAAACAGTTACCTATATTATGCCCCGATAATTGACAATAAATGCAATTGTTATTTTTTCCCGACATATAATTGCGGGTGTTAACCCATTGCGACTTATTGTAGGCATTGCCGTCTGCGGCGCGCTCCGCTGCATGAGCAGCGCGGACCGGCTTGCGCATGCGCACATGTTCCGCATAAGTTAGCATGGGTTCCGCCGAGGCTGTATCTATCAACCGACATTCATTTTGCAAGAACTCAGTTAACTGCTCAAAAGTAGGTAGATTTAAATTATTGCCGCCGTATCGTTGTTCAAACCGTGTTTTAATCTCTATGGGTAATTTTGTCAGACTAATATGCAATAAAATGTAGCTCCATTCATCTGTAGGAAGCCCTAAATTTTTTAAGGCCCGTGTAGATTCTAACAAAGGGTTTAAAATGTTAGTTCGAAGACTCAAACTCTTGTTAAGTACCGGCAAGTGTAATATCCGAGAAATATGTGAATCCGCTTGTAACCGTTTATTTTCGTATCTACCTTTTAGAATTTCCATGGCAACGTCCAACGAGCCGTCCACCATTGGTAGGTGTTTAATTAACGACTGCGGCTCCTTTTCTACATTCGAGAATAAGTAGTGGAATTTTTCGGTTTTGGAAATATCTTTTCGCGATAACACCAGCGACGTAAACAAACTAATAAAGCTACTCCAAGAGAAAACGTCACCGTCAAACGTCGTCAAACTTATCCGGGGCAGCCGTGATGAAGCAATGCTTTCCGTAGGTATGTGTGTGCCGTCCAAGTTGGGGCACGCCGCCGCGACGGCCTCCAGCTTGTTGTAGGCCTCCGTGGCCTCCTTGTATTGTGCATCGTAACTACGTACATTATCCGAATCCTCCGGAAAGGAACTTAGTATGCCTTCGTATGCCTCCGTTAATACTTCAAAATAATCATCCAATTTACGTAGCCGAGCCGACAATACGCTTGTACTATAGCCCGGAGTAGACACAATTTGTGTACTGTTTTTAAACCAATCGAATTTAACTTTAAACTTGCTTTCAAACGCTTTTGCAGACATTATCACTTATTTATTTATTTATTGATCGATATAACGGAACCTCTTAAGCAAGATAAACCAACCGTAATTAACCAATTAACCATAAGTTGAAATGTTAAACCGAACAAAGGAAATTACCGTTACAAAATGGCTGCCTGAACTAAGACCTAACTTATAATGAAAAACCGATCCGGGTCGAAGAACCAAATTTTATGTTCGCGTAAGGAACCCTTCGATAGCACTAAATTCACTGGTCCTGGTTCTTCTGTTAGGATAGAACAGGAGCCTCAGGCATTGCACTCTCTCAATATATGGAAAGCCACTCACCTTGGTCTGCCCTCTGGCCCCTGCTGCTGCTGTATTCCACAAAGTTTAGATTGTCTAGTGCACCACACACACACCAAGTAATGTTCCACCAATTGTGACCGAAAGACCGACGAAATCCGTAAGATTTTGATTAATTTTGGTCACACACCAAACGCGCGTGCGATCGCCTCGAATGTACGCCGTGAACTCCGTCATTTCGCCTTGCGCCGACCGACCGCAGATATTGTAGCTTACCCTCATATTAAAGGATTACAATGCCCGAACAACAGTAAGACCCTCGAAAGACGATCCAATGGCATGTTTACCGGAGGCTGCTCTTATTTGTAAAAACCCCTCCATAGTAAGTCTAACGTAGAAGCTATCTACTTTATTTCATAGATGATAAACATTGCACGTCTATAATGGTCTTATTTTAAATTTCTTAAGGATCTCGAAGCGCAGAGGGAACGTGAGCTTCGAATCATCGAGCAGGTTCTTGATTCTTACACAAGTTGTTTTGTTTCTTTATTTTATTTTTTATTGTCTAGCAAAAAAACAACTCTATGGACAAGCGGTGGAACAGCAAGCATTTTGTTTTTATAATTATTTCAGTTTTTTTGGCTCTATTGCATCTGATAGGTGAGTAACCGTATGTTGGTAGAGATCCCTTAGTAAGGAGTGATACGAAGAGATGATTTCAATCAGGAGGATATCTGAAGTATCAGTCATCAGCACACATACAGTATTTATATCACAATCGCACGATCCTAATCTGGAACTTTTAACCCCATCAGACTCTCGTCGGATAGGTCTATCATAAACAATAACTTATCTCGAGATAACTGCGTCTGCCATTTACTTTTTAATCATTAAGAACTTCCGTATCAAAAACTGAACAGGAAGAATTTGCCTACAGAAGAAGCATTATTCTAACTTTTTAGAGTGATTAATTTCACCGATTTCGTCTTCACGGTCAGCTCGATGTCTTCATTTATACTTTTAAACTTTACTTCTATTTTCAGATCTTCTCATTGATAGTTTCAGCCATATGCCACAATGAAGGAAATTTCATTAAAATATTTTTTTGTTTTATTTAGAGAGCCGACTCTTATGAAGAACCAGCCAGAACACCTTCGCCGATGACTTCAGCTCCTTCTCTGAGTTCGTATTATTTCATTTAGCTGCCTAATCCTAATCATTAGGTACACACTATATGTACGATAAGAGCGTGACCGGTAAAACTTATAGTGAAAAGGAAATTAGGTACTTATCATGCAAAATACTATTAATTACGCGGCTCTACCGTTCCCTTTTTAAAAATCCGTGTTGAAATTCCGCTTTGTTTTTCAGGCAAAGACACGCTGCTCATAGGTAAGTCTATTCGTTTCTAGCAGGTTAGTAGGTAGTATAATAAAATAACATGCAGAACATTTGTTCGTTGTATTAATATTCTTTTCCTTTTCAATTTGTTGCAGTTGGTCCAGAAGGTATTGAATAAGTAGAAAATAATACAAAATTTATCTGCCGGACGAGGTCAAAATTGTATCATAATCAACACTTTGTGTTTCACATAGGTCGTACCCCACAACTGTCAATCGTTACACGAGGACAATTTGACGCATTGGTTGCTGAGGTCCACGAGCTTCGAGAGCGCTTTAATCCAGTAGGCGTTCCTGAGTTCCCAGAAAATATAGAAATCATGAAATCGTTGCGTCGGGGCGCTTCGCTTACAGACGCAATGGCTGCCCTTCAAATCTCAGCAAGGCTTGAAGCTTTTGAAAAAGCTTTCGGAGTTATGGTTTCCTTACTTACAATTCTAGCCAGAAAAACTCCAAACGTTGATTTAGCTGACTTTAAGAATTTGGCTAAGGAATTTGGTGTCCAAGAGCCAAGTGATGACTTCATAGAGCTGAAACGTGAATCGTCAAAACGGACAACGCCAGAAAGCGAGGAAAAGGGTCTCGATGAAGAACCAAAGGATTGCGTTACATATGACGAATTAGAGTTGGTTATATGTAGAGTAAAATAAAAGCTTTTGAATGTAATTCTAAACTCGAAAACTTATATTAAAACGTGCTTTCAGTCACGCAATGGACGAGCTACATTACGAAGTTATAAAATCAGTGAAAAAACTGACAAGAACTTCCGAAGCTGACACTGTTACAAACAAAAATATAATTTCTGAATTAGGTATTACGCATATTTAAGTTGTTCGTGTGTAAATGAATTACTAGATTAACATTTTTTATTTTTTATTCACATTTTTAATTAATAAGCCGTGATAGCCGTGGGTTCAAACCCCGGCTCGCACCTCGTTTTTTCGGAATTTATGTGCGAAAATACATTTGTAATTTATCATGAGCTTTTCGGTGAAGGAAAACATTGTGAGGAAACCTACACACTCCTGCGAAGCAATTCAATTATGTGTGTGAAGTTCCCAATCCACACTGAGCCCGCGTGGGAACTATAGCCCAAGCCCTCTCATTCTGAGAGGAGGCCTGTGCCCAGCAGTGGGACTTAAATAGGTTGATGGTGATGATGATGATTCACATTTTTTATATTTTACTAGAACAAAAACTACTAGTATCACTAAATTTTGGAGGACGATTTGAACAATTGGAAGCAGAAATCGTGGAGTATAGTGATAGAGTTAACTCTATAGACACAACTCTATCGTCGCAGGTGATTATTAATTTTTTATCAACGAAATCATATGACAAATATTCGTAAATTGTTTCAAATCTCATAAATTTAATTTGATTCAGATCACAAGCTTTCAAGAAAATCTTGCGCAAATGCAATTCGACTTGGAAAGTGGACTGGATAACTTAAATGAAGCTTTAGCCAATGCAAGCACTGATCCAGCAGGTTATTTCATTTCATAGATATATGTAACTCGATTTATTTTTAACCAACTTCAAAAAAAAGGAGGAGACGTTCTCAATTCGTCGGAATATTTTTGGATATAAAAATACGCTAACTACTAGATTTCTTTTCATTGCAGTAATCGCTGAATTAAGAGGGAATTTAACCGCACTACACGAAGAAATAGAGCTCTCAAATTATAGGGACAAAGAGTCAAAAGCATTTCAGAATGACATGGCTTTAGATTTAGCGGTAAAGTTACTGCTTAACTTAATTTGCTACAAACATGAAAAACGATTAAGAATTTACTGTTTTTAGGATTTATGGAAACAAATCGAGTTGATCCGCGAAGCAAAGAGCGACCGCGACGAGGTGGCTGATGCACTCCGCGACAAAGCAGGCATCGGTTCACTGAACGGTATGGTTTCAATCGAACATTTCCAAGCCGTACGTGGAGATTTGGAGAAGAGAATCCGTGCTTCATACGACAAATTCAACAATCAAGAAATTGTTTGGCAGGTACCTAATTAAGATACCACATATAGTTTACTCAACAAATTAAAACTAAACAGGATTAAATTATTTACAGAAAGTTATAGACGAGTTGCTAACAAAAATAAATGAAAAAGGCGATTGGACCCAATTTGCTGCTCTTCGTGATGGTATAGAGAAACACTTGAATAAATTGCGAGACAAAATTGACCAACTACTAGAGGTAGTGGGAGAACCACGGGCAGCTGCTACTAGCAAGATTCTCTTCCGCGACACGGAATGTTTTTCATGCCGGGTCCCAGCTCGCATGAATACGGACCCGCCTGGGCTGCCTCTATTGCCAGCCTTTAGAAGAGCCTCAGCAGACGGCGCAGAAAACGTTGATCACCCAGAACAAGATGGAGACCACAGCATTTGTATTCAAGAACTACCTATACCACATCCAAGAGATCCAAGGCAAGTTTGTAATGTATGATTGACTCGATACGAAAATAATAGTGCTAATTTCTTCGTTAGGTTACGGAGCTAAAATTTATCGATTGAGCGCCGCATGCAATGTTACTTCAGCTATTTTTATCGCAGCCATTATATCTAGACTAGGCTGTAATTGTTGCAGCAAAATTTGGAAATAGGCTCGTTTTTAGTCAATTTCAGAAGCCTCTGAGATACGACATTGATTTAAGTAGGTATGTTATTTTTTGTAATGTCAGCAGATCTCACGTATGCCGGCGATACTGCGGTGGATCACATACAATGATCCCGACTGTACCTCGTACCCCTCATGGGATAACCATAACTCGTTGGCCCAAAGAAGTCACTACAATGGTTGGGGCTGACGGAACGGTAGGTATTTTGGTATTATTTATTTTCTGAAGTGACTTTAGGACATCAGACGGCTGTTATGGTGCTACCTGAAAGCCTCATTACAAATTATTACGCATATTGTCTAAGGTAGACAGAAAAGAAAGAATGGACTTCCTAGTACTGCCAAAAGAGATAAAACATAATAAAAACCATTGTTATAAATATACTCAGCTTCACAATTAATCGCCCACCCTATTTTTACTATTTATTGTAAAAGTATTCTATAATGAAATAGCAGTTTTTACATTAATCAAGGTGGGCGATTAATTTTGCCACATTTTGGAACATTTTCGACAAAAGAAAGACGGACCAAGCCCGCCAGCGCCAGCGCCAGCGCCGTCGCGCGCGGCTCTGTCATCATCATCGCCTCTATTTCACCTATTTCGTTGCTTCTATTCAAAAATGAAGTACCGCAGAGGGTCGAGCACGACTTTTCGAATCCTGCGTAACGTTACGGTTAGCGTTAGCGTATCGAGATCGATAAACCTCATACTAAATTTTAGTTCCAAATACGCTCCCGGGCGGGCGCTGTTCCAAACGCCATACAAACTCGATAACGTTTACTATTCGATTTTACGTGACGCAGGTTTCGAATATTCGTACTCGGGCCTCAGGACGTATGGACATACGCTATACAGCCTATACATTATAAGTTATAAGTCTATGGCAAAAACAGAGCACGTGATAGAAGTCAGCCAGGGCCCTAAAAAAGCCCTATCAAAGGCTTGTTTTCTAGCGTCATGTATAAAATGCTTTAAAATTCAATAATGTAGCTACCTTTGAAGGGTTCCGTACCTCAAAAGGAAAAAACGGAACCCATGTAGGATCACTTTGTTGTCTGTCTGTCCGTCCGTCTGTCTGTCATAGGGCTTCTACTCGAGAATTCTCGAACTCGAGAAGACTTGAGAAATCTGCCTTGGTTCGAGACGAGGAAAAAAACCCCGTGCCTCGAGAACTCTCTTTTTTTTTTTCTAATCATTCTCTTTAGAAAGTTTTTCTTGTTTTTTCTAGATTTCATTTATTATAATGTAAAGTAGATTAACGCAATTTTTTAAATATGAACTCTTCGGGTTGTTGTGGTCGTGGTTAACCCTTAGTTATCTGTTTCTGTATCTGTTTTGATCTCAATGATCTCAAAGTTAAAAGTAATGAATAGGCTGACATAGTCACATTTGGTGCACTCAAGCCTCTTTTAGTAGATCAATAGCTTGATACTAAAGTTTTTTGTTTCTTGATAATTAAGACGCAGATTTTTAGTGTTCTTATCTTGTAAGTAACTATTAAGTTTTGATTATAGTGTGTTGGAAGATTTTTATGTTTCTTTTCTTTTAAGTAAGTACAGTTGTAGTGGGTGGGGGCAATAAAAATACGTTCCTGTCGTGATCATTTTGAGTTTTTTCTTTAAATTTTATCATCCAAATATATAAATAAATAATCTTCTTTGAAAGCCTCGAGACTCAAGATGACTCGAGAATCTGGCCTCGAGAATTCCCGTGCCTCGAGAATGACAATAATTCGAGAAATCAAAAACTCTAGTCAGTCAATATCCTTTTTCTCTGGAACGCGTGGATGTAGTAGGCTGAAATTAATATCAAATATTAATTTTAGCCTGCTGTCCCTTGAAGCTGGGAAAAAGTTAGACTTCTAAGTCAACGCAATCAAAAGATAGTCACTAAAAAGGTTGTTTCCATACAAATTGCCGTACTCCGAAAACCTAAAGGGTACTTTCAGTTGTCCTAGAAACTTGAAATTTGGTATGAAGGTAGCTCTTATAGCACAACCACTCAGAAAATTCTCAAAATTTTAATTTTTTATGTCTGTCTGTAGATTTCGCAGACCAATATAAGATGACCCCACACTGCGTACATTTTGCTTAGGACCAGGGCTCTGCTAACACTGGACAACTTAAAACACTGGGGAAAAGCGTTAACATCTTTGTATGGAACCCTCGTGTGCGAATCCGACTCGCACGTGTCAGTTTTTTTTTTTCTAATTATAGGCTTACTTGACGGATGAGCAGAAAGTAAAGAAGCCTTGTTTCGCTTGCAACGCACCCAAGAATCCTGAACCACGCGAGGGTGCAGTTGGTAAGTATACATTTTAGCCATTGACGACCAATTAGAATCGTAGTGTAATAAAAACCGATCACTCACGTATATAATTCTAGTTTAACCCGACATGTTTCAGACTAATTCGTAGTGATCCGTTTTTATTTCAATATAATTGAACCTCGCGGTAGTTTCATGTTAAAAGTGGCAATTTTAACCAACTTGAAAAAAGGAGCAGGCTTTCATTTCGTCGGAATATTTGTCATGTACTTATGTTGCCCAATTACTTGAAAACGGCGTGCCCGATTAGAAAAATTCTTTTATTGTTTGAAAGGGTTATACTACTTTCTAGTTTTTCCCATTTTCATCAGTTCAGAATCTGATGGTGAGAACCTGGAAAAATTTAAGGAACTCTTCAAATATTATAGGCTACACACAAGGCGGTTTTAACTTTTATTGTTAATAATGTGTTATACTATGGCCATAACCGCTGTGCACCTCCCTGAGGTATGCGCGGGGAGGTGGGAGCCGGGGAAAAAAGAGCATGAGTTCACATGAGATCAATACACGTCGGACAAACCTTACGATATCAGTTTACATTTCTAAGGCAAGACTAGTGGCGGAACGGTGGTCGGAGGCTCTTTAGTAAAGCCGAGTCGAGTGCACAGCGGTTATGGCCATACTATAACTTATATTTGCTATTTCGGCAACGGTAGAGCCGATTGCGATTTTTGAGGGAAAAATTCATCTAACTAGAAATGATCTCCTCACCTAGCCTTTTACGAGTGAAGCTCGATCGCCCAGGTCAGGCTCGGGTACTCGGTCCCCTATTTCACCAACTTTACAAATGTCAGTTCACAATGACAATTCGGTGTCAATTACTGATTAAAAGAGCTTTTGTTTTAGCGCGCTTCGTTTTGGCAAAGAAATGTAGTTCGAATTGTCATTATAAACTGACAATTGTAAAGTTGGTGAAATAGGGGCCAAGTTTTACCTATATTATTAAGTATAGTTAAGTACTTTATTTAAACCTGAACTAAGATTGACTTTTGCCTAACCTGTGGAAAAACTTTTTCACTATAGGTAGTACCTAATGTAAGTTCTATACGAACACATATTTTAACTTTTAACTAACGATAGCTTTAAGGGCTTTGAACTGTTTCGTCAAAAAAATATAACAATTACTATTACCTACCCTTAGCTAATGAAGAGTTATAAATTTTTTAAATTTTCTCGATCAGCAATGTACTTACTTAATGCAAACATTTAATTGACGCTTAATTGACAACGTGTTACGTGTTACTACGAATACTAGGAGTGAAATTTGAATGCAATCAAATGTTAGTGTCATTTGTTAGCTTGTTAGCTTTGTTACCTACCGATACATTGCATGCCGAATTAATTTGTATGTTTTTTTTTCAGTTTTTTTTTTGCCTAAGATACCAATTTACGTGCATTACGGCTTATACTTTCAGCCCTTCAAATTTATGTTCGTATGGAAATTACTTTCAGTAAGTATTCTAAACTTTACGTTTCAGCTCCAAAGTTCAATGAAAGGACTGACGTTGAATCGTTTGACATGATGAGCTGTATGGATTGGATGCCAGCTGTCAAATCTAAAAGCGGGTCCATGACCCCGCCTCTACCCTCTATCGACTGAAGATTTAGTGCATGATTTGTGAAATAAAATATTACTTTTATTGATTGATTGCTTATAATTCACCCTTAGTACCTATTTAAGTTTATTATGTTTATGTTACTTAGTTTAGCAAGAGTTAAAGCTATAGGTACTTACTTGTCGTAAACAATATTACTTGATAGAGAGTCTCTATTCTTGGTCTCGTTCAGTAAAACCTTTTATTTGATCATCTACCCTACCAAGCACATATGGCAGTTAATTACTTTGTCGATAGACCATACAAAATCTTTGCGATAGACTGTAGACTATGGAGACTACCTATGTAAAAGACAAGTAAAAGATAAATGGTTCTTGGCGGGAAATCGGGAAGAGTGGATCGTGTCTTTTGTTTCTGTGTTTAATGTTGTTTGGTGGTCTGGTGGATGATAAGTGATAAGAATAGTGTATTATGCAAAAAAATAACGTGATAGTGCCCAGTAAATGAAGAATTTAAGTGAAAACTCTGAAAACGCGATGTCCCTCTGTTTGTTAACCCTAAGAGGACCAAGAGTACACTATTGCTTTACGGAAGGCGTGAGCAGCTGACAGGACGTGACTAAGACAGCTTAATGACTCCGACTGTGACGGGACTTGTACAGAAAATAAAACAGTGCCGGCTGTGACTTAGATTCCTTTTCCTATTCCTTACCGGATGAACCATGTAAAAAAAGGAGTGCTTGGCGGGACGCGTATATTCCCTTTGTTTGCTACCCCCATGTACTCACCGGCCGCTGCTCGCCCTAGCTCGCCGTAAAGTACACTATCGCTTTTCTTTACGGACGACATGAGCAGCTGACAGGACGTGACTAGGGCAGACTGACGACTTGAACTCCCATGTCTTTACTGGCGACTCTAACTATGATGGGACTACGGGACACTTTAATGTACAGATATTTATCATACCACACAGACATGGCTGTATGGACTTACTTTCCGTTGGCTATCCCTTATGGGATGAATCTTATAAAAAAAATGAATGTCAGTGTCACTGTCACTGTCACGATACTTGCCATCCATACTCTGCGCTCTGTCTGTCTTGTCAAACGTCCAACTACAACTACATAATTACATACAATACAGCCCGTATATTGGACTTATTGGAGTATCCACACGTACACGGATTTAGAAAGAAATCTGTTGATTAATTATTTATCATAATCTTCTATTAAAATCTATTAACAGCATGAATGAGCATTGCTTACGTTCAAGGGCATAATACATTCGGTTTTCTTAAACAAGGTGTATTATTATAGTGTTAAAACATAACCTATAAGGGAAAAGTGCGAAAATGCATAAAAATCCAGAGTTCCAAGCAGTTGTCCTAGCTGCGGGCAGAGGGTCCCGCTTGCCTGATGTCGGAGGTTCTGTCTCAAAATGCCTTCTGCCGGTGGGGCCATATCCGGTGTTGTGGTACTCCTTACACTTGTTGGAGAAAATGGGCTTCCAAGGTAGGCAAGCCATTAGTCTTAAATCTTTCAGCATTTTTATTTTTGTATCATCGGAAATATTCTATTTGACTTTTCCTTATTTTCCTCTTATTGTGCTTAGTTAATTCTTCAACCTAAGAGAACAAATATGTGAAAAAAAAGAACCAATTCAAGTGCTTTTATTAAAAATCATGCACATTGTGACATATTTATTTCCTGTAATGTTTACAGTTTAATGATTTTCAGGCAATATTATGCAATATTTCTTTCATTGAACCATGTAAGTTTATATGTCCTTTTTCTTTCTAGAAACCATGGTTGTTGTCCTAGATGAAGACAATTCAAATATCCTCAATGCATTAGAAAGGTGTCCGTTAAAAATAAAATATGAACTTATTGTGATACCATCGGATGAGGACTGGGGCACAGCAAACACACTCAAACACATCAGCAGCCGAGTTGTCACCGACCTTTTAGTCATCTCTGGAGATCTGATCACCAATATCAACCTCAATGATGTACTAAACTTGTCACGTAAACATGATGCTGCTCTCACTGCTCTGTACTTCAACAATGGCCCTGAAGAATGGATAGAACTACCGGGACCAAAAACAAAAGCCAAACCTGACAGAGACTTAGTGTGCATAGACAAGGAAACCCAGCGACTTGTCTTTGTGGCCAGTGCTAGTGATTTCGAAGAAAATGTCACTTTTCCTAGACTACTCATAAAAAAATTCAGCTCGATTACCATGTACAGTAGATTGATGGATGCCCACATATATGTTATGAAACACTGGGTTATTAACTACCTTGTGGAGGCAGATAAATTTATTTCTGTTAAAGGTGAACTGGTCCCTCACATTGTGAAGAAACAATTGACAAAGCCCAAAAATGCAGCTGAAAAAAAAGGAATGTCGGAAAAGAATGTTGATATTTCTAAGGACATCTTTGACTATGCAGTAGAGCATGGGTATGAACACCAGATTCGAGAAATGTCTCACTACAATGACCATGAACTAGGTTCTAAAGGAGTATACTATAATGACATTTTAAGATGTTATGCTTACATAGCTGAGAAAAATAATTTTGGTATCAGAGTTAATACACTTTCAGCTTTTTATTTGTCTAACAGTAAGGTGCGTGTTTCCATAGACCAAAGATAAGGTATTTCTTGATAATTATTTCTGAATTCTGTTATGATCTTAATAAAATGAGTTATGTCCCTTTTCCTACCACTAAAATCTGAACCATTACAAACATGAAACCACATAGTATTTTAATAAAAGCAGCCACAAGCTTTTATTTATTTTGAACAAGCTATGTAAAAATCAGCCAATAATTAGAAAATTAGATTATGATTGTTAACTTTTTTTCTCATTTCTAAACTGTAAACCTTTTTTTTTTTCAGATATTATCAAAATGGGAAGAGCTGACTGGTTCTGCATTAACTGAGAGATTCCATCCTAGCAGTGTAGTCAAGACAAAGCAGATAGATGAAACCTGTATAGTGGGTGACAAGAGTGTTGTCAGTGAGAAGACTTCCATCAAAAACAGTTTTATTGGTGCCAACTGCACTGTTGAAAACAAAGTTAGATTGACCAACTGTATCTTGATGAACAATGTTGTTATTAAAGATGGGTAAGTGTTCTGATGCAATGTATTAAATTAAGTACATCATCTGGGGGGAATAGCTAGCCATGTTTTCTTCTATTTATTAAGAACTGCGCTATGTTGCGTCATTCGCAATTTAGTCAAGTGTGCTTTCATTCTGGAGTAGCATTGTATGAACCGAGAAAGTGAAGTAAAATCAAAGTCAAATTGATATCAATTTCAATTACTATCCATCCTGTATGGATGATTTTTAAAAGTTATCTAAGCCAGAATGGCTAGCAGATGTGGCCGTTACCAAGTAGTGTAGTAGAACAGAGGTACATATATGTGTGTATGTATGTATGAGACTACAGTGCAACTAGGCCAGCCATTAATTCCATATCAGATATGTTTGTAGGCAGCACTACAGAAACTACAAATCTCAATGTAAAATTAATTTTATAATATCTCGAACTTATTTCAGATGCGTACTGCAAGACTGTGTGGTTTACACAGGAGCCATTGTGGAGACAGGATGCTCACTAACATATTGCCTCATCGGTCCTCACCACATTGTGCCAGCCGCCTCCTCCGGTAACCACCAGGTCCTAACGGAAACTACTGATAATATGATTACTCTGGGATAGATATTTATTTTAGAATATATTTCTAATGCTGTCATAGTCTTTTAGCAACCCCTAACCGTCTCCTGTGTTAGGAGACCAACTTAGTAAGGTGGCCTGATCTGAAATTAGTGAATAAGTATAGGAAGTGTAAGATCATTCTTTGAAAAAGTTGTATTAATCCATTTTGCGTTTCACAATTATTGCACCATAAGTTCTTAATTTTACATGGACATAAAGTAAGCGGACTGAAAATAAAAATAAAAACAAATCATGTCTTATTTTACAGCAGGAAGTCAGTAGATTATTGTAATTTTACACATAGCATATAGTTGAATGACATGTTTATTGCTATTTATTTTCATAGGCGCTTTACATCATTTACGATTTTATGAACCATTGTTCAAAACATCGTTCCAACAAATGCGACCATTAATTTTTTCACACACATAAAATTATAGGTGATGATAGATATGTTATCTTTACACTTTTATTATACAAAATGATATCATATTTTAGCCGTAACAAAGGGTAGAAAGTGACTTTGTCCGATTTAATTATTTTTATAGCCAAGTTGCGCAAACTTTGAATTATACTAAACTATGTGCTATGTGTGCTGCTATGTGATGTGAAGTTACCGAAAATTTCGAATTAACGCGTTAGAGAAAATTTCCTTTCCTTTTTTGCTATTAGGTATGTCGCTCCTTGGAAGTTTGATGTAGATAGGTAGTAGTATTATTATTAGTAGGTATGTATGTATGTACATACTTAACCGGTTAAAATCTCATTGAATTACAGCTTCACTGACATTCTTTTATTTTATTACATTCACTTGTAACTGCATGTAATAAAATTATGCAGGTCAATTGTTTCACTTCCAGTGGTCAGGGTAACCTGAATTTTGGTGTATCTAAGTGAATAAATTCGTCATAAATGCAAATATGAAAACCTGGATGTGATAAAATACTTTTAACGGAAATCACATTTATAGAAAATCCGATAATGAGGAGAAAGAACAATTGTCAAGCGACGATCTTTGGCGGAGATCTGTTTCCAAAAGCGATCTTATACCGACTAAGAGTAGTGATGTCGATGATGGTGAAACGTGAGTATCTTACAAATTCCGTAGCCACAAGTTCTTTAGTTAGTCCCGTACTCGACTTCGTAAACAAGGAAGTGTAAACGCACTTGCGATGCGCAACCCTAATTAGGACTAGCTTTGTTTCCCCAGAGTTGGCGTCGGATCGTGCCCTCCGTAATGCGCTTTCGACAGATTAGAATGCATGCGATGCGTAGATGTTACGTGATTTCTTACATACACATCAGCATCACAAATTGACATATGTCTTACTTAGAGGTGACAGACGGGAGTGGCGTTTAGCTTATCGTTCCACTAAAAAAAATCAGCCACTCTTCGATGTGTACTAGGTAAACACGTACAGCACACGTCAATACGCTCCCTCATGTCAAAATTTGTTACGTTCCTACAAACTCATACCAGAACAAAACTTACACAAATGCCAAAAACACCCACACAGTCAATCCTACAAATATGGTCAGACTAAGAATAATGTAAATTTTTGGCAGACGAGAAAGCGCGCGCTATCATCTCCTTTTGTCTATTCTCTGTGCTCAAATAAGACAGGGCACACTATGCAACAGCTAAGTACCTACTTATATGTATGCGCAAGAATTCCAAATTTGGTCTGGATTTGCCTATGACCTATGTATGTATGACACTTCTGACGCTAAAAGCATCAGACATTCCAAGCTCCTGTTTTAACAGATGAGATGACATAAAATATTGGATACAAAGTTCGCGTATCATATTCAGCTACATTTTTAATGGTACGTACATAATTTCGTCTTTAATATTGATAAAAAGTGGGTATCTATTAAAACGTAATCTGCTCATGTTATTGTACAACAAAGAAAGTGCAAATTGCTTGAACATTTAAACAGTATTGTATATTACGGCTTTAATATCGGAAATAAAATGTGACTCAAAATTTCACTTTACAAAAGCCACAAAAAAATATCAAAAATTTCGAAAGGAGTTTTAAATGTTACAACGGTTACCTAATTGCAACTGCGTTATACTTGTAGGTACTAAACACTTCCTGGCTGGAGTGCCATTGAAGGCTTGAAATCGTCTCCACTTTCATTTTGTGGCAAACTCGAAACCTGAGATTCGCTAAAGCTATAAGCACGATCGGAGACAAAGATACGAATACATTTTTGCACGCACCGTATTGCATTGGATAAAGGTGTAAAAATGTGTACAGTGGAAGCAACGGAATCGCGCACCTCTGTGGAACCTTTTCACAATTATTTCTTTAGCATAATTATGTATGGTTGGTACGCGTTTGCAGTGAAAAGGTCCGCGATTCAGTTTTTTCGACTGTGTAAGTACCTATATACATAAAGCTTTTTTCTTGACTCTACTTAGTACGGCGATTAGGCCGCCAACATTCGAAACGACTTTAATTATTATCTGTAGTTCTTCAATACTGCCATCAACTGAGCTGTTTTTTTATGTCACGATCTTATGAATGTTGCGCGAAGAACGATATCATTCGAAAGTCATTTAAAACAACTCATGGCTTTGTAAAATACCAACAACGCACGGTAATCTTTTGTTTATGTTTATCGTCGTACTAAACACACATACTCACCTGTTAACTGCTTACCAATAACGTGATAGAGCATTAAGATATTAACTTAGGTATGTAGATCATGAAAGTGTACACACTTACCTACATGTGAAGTAAGCGTTTATTACGGCCAGATTATAATACATATTATTGTTATGTAACGGTTGCATCTGTTTGACTAACAAACGTAATAATATGATTGAACCATAATTCATAAAAAAAGTCCAACAAAAACTTATTAATCATGAAGTGAATGTATACTGTATGTTGATTCTTTATGGCCCACAAAAATACAAATACAAAAAGACAAAACAGTACAAAGGCGGAAAAGGGGATCGCTCCCAGCTAACCTGGTTTAAGAGAGGAAAAAAGCGTAACAATCAAAATAATAACTAAATAAAAAAAACTATGATAAAAGAATGAAAAAAAAAATTGTACCTAGACATAATGTTTAACTCTCGGTTTGATACACACATTCCGTTAAGTAGCTGAAACAAATCTGAATTTAAAATACCTACATTACAGGTAAGTTCTGCAAAACAAGAGTGATAACCTAACTGTATCGAAAGTGACGATTTAGTAACAATTCTTAGATATAATCTATGCATATAATATACTACCTAGCTAGCTGTTGCCCGCAACTTCGTCTGCATCCGTTTTGAATCTAAAAGACACTTGCGTGCATCGCGACATAAAACGGTTTAGCTTTAATTTTGAAGGACTATCAAGTAAGAGTGATGACGTATCATTCAATACGGAATGACATATTATGGAAAATCTAATAAAAAAAATGCAGTGTTTTTCTTATTAAAGTATTTCGGATCAAAAGCCGGCTTGCATTATTCATGCCAGATTGCGATAAACTCATTGATTGACGCAGACAAAGAGCCAGGAACCGAATAATAACAGTTATTGGCAGCAACAGAAATGAAAGGTGGCACCAATAGCGCCATTATTGGATTATTGCAGCAAATAGATTATTGCACATTGCGTGCAGATCGAGAGACTGGCCCGGCCACTGGCAAAGGTGAAGCAACGTGTGCTTATGTAATAGTTCCTAACGTAAACAAAATCCATGCAGCAAGAGACAGTATTACTGGGGTCGCTAAAGCTAAAGCCTCCTCTAAGTACCTATAGAGGTATCACCAGCCTTTTTTACGTCCCAGTGCTGGGCACAGGCCTCCTTTCAGAATGAGAGGGCTTGGGCTACAGCCTTTTTTACGTCCCGCTGAATTACCATGCAGTGCCAAGTGCAGGTTTCCTCACGACGTTTTCCTACGCCGAAAAGCTCGTTTTTAATTACAAATATAACTCCGCACATAAATTCCGAAAAACTCAGAGGTGCGAGCCGGGGTTCGAACCCACAGACCACAAGGCAATGACGTCTAGTGTAAGCATCTAGCGTAAACGTCTAGTGTAATCAACTTTTTGTTAGAGTCAAGTGTCGTCTACCAGAGAAACTTGTAAATATTTGGAAATGTGAAAAAAATCAGTGCAGCAGTGTATAGTGAATTTAAAAGAAAACTATCAGAAATAATTGGACTTTACAGATTTACGAGTTGATAATAGTTGATCAACTTATTTATGTTGGTCTATGTAGGTAACCGATATAATAAAACGACCCCGCACTGCGTACAGTTTGCTTAGGAGTAGGGCTCTGCTAACACTAGTTTCGAATAGGTGTGATGAAAATACCTTTAAAGTTGGTATCTATGCCAGAACTTTTTCGTAATGGCTAAACTAATAAGGAACCCTATTCTGCGCGTTTCCGACACGCTTTTGCCCGGTTTTTTCTGGTTTGTTTGTTATGTAGTGTTCAATAAAGAGTTCTTGTATTGTATTGTATGTCAAGGTTTTGGTTTTAAGTTTACGCTCTGGTTAGCTTCCTCTTGGGTTAAAACAAAACAGTGGTTACTTTAATGTCGAAATGTGGTTGCACACTGTTAAAGTTTTAATTAATTTTGCAACATCTACATGGATTAAGGTAATCGGGATTTTAGAAGTAAATGTTTATGTCAGTTATTTGTTATCTCTGTAGTGATTTTTTGAGCTGGATTGGAAAGAAACAACGCTTCAAAAGTTCCTTGAAATAACTAAGTTTAAAAAGTCGATTTCGTTGATGTTTTTATGTTGCTTAACCTAAAATCTCATATTTTATTACAAGTTTAGTTTCTTTTGTTAAGCACGTTTATTTGACAATCAATTTATGTGAAAAAAGTTGAACATAACGTGTCGCCTTTTCGTATGAAGCATCCACATTAGTGGCTGTTACTTATTCCGTTGTTCCACCTATCCGACAAACAGAGGTTACCTTGATTGGAGCACCGAGGTGTCCTATATTTTCTTTAGTAAGTTTGACAGTCAAAGGTAGCTCTACCTTTACAACCGATTAGAGAGTTGGCATCCGGAGCAGAATCAACCGAACAGTCATCGAAAACTGTCATTGGCCCAAGCCTTTTGGCCGCCATCAAGGAAAATAGATCAAGAGTTGGCACAACCGCGAAAACGATGGCTACATGAATTTTTGTGGCTCCAGCTGCCCTAAGTAGGTGACATAAGTGGGGAATGTTGGAGAGCTACTGCGTGGAATACGTTTTACTCATCCGTTATGTCTAAGCCATTTATTCTGGTGTTACATGCGTTTTGGGGTCCTTGCATTTGTTCCAAGGGACTGAGACATTTAGCATTTTAGACCCTGATGCGAGGAATAATTAATAGAATACAAAAATCCAAGTTTAGGATTCTTGTCTTTTTATCGGTTTGTATGTTTGTTTATATGAGTATCACGCAAAAACTTTTGGAAATAATAGGGTGAAACTTAGTACGAATGATAATAGTTTATAACCCGTAATAACATATTTAATAACACTACTAAAAATACATTTGAAAAATACAAGGAGTATCCACAAGTTGTAGAAAAATGCCAATAGAATAGAATAGAAAATATTGATTTATGAACAACTGGAATCGAATTCATTTTCTGGAACTTCTTTTATAAATTGTTTTCAAAATGTAGCTGAAATTTTGAAGCAACCAACCACCAATTTTTAATGATTTTCGGTTTATTTATTCTCATAAGAAATGCTATTTCGTTTACATGAGGACATTAAAAAACTAGAATTAAAAAAGCGTAAATTATGTGAATAGGTAGGATACCTATAAATTTAGGTTAGGGTTCTCGAGCATTCAATGTCAAAAATCTGCTTTCAATACTCTACATCCGACAAAATTTTCATGTTATGGATTAATTTTCTTGTATAGCGAATGATCAATTGTTCAATTATTGATCAATTGTTCAATTATTGATCAATTGTACAATGAATCAATTATTCGTATTATTAACAATTCAGATCTTAAATAAATTATTATCTTGAGATTTGGACTTATAATAATGTTCTAACTTTACAGAAAATAGTTCTCTTAACGTTACACAATAACCGTAAGCCAACATCATCCATCAAAGCCTGACAATGCAGTCCGATGAAAAATCAATCAAGAGCAACTTTCTTTATAACCTAGCGCTATTAATCTTCACAGTAATTATGGCTACTACAAAACGAATGCAGTTGAAGTTTTGTCAGGACTTCGGGTAATGAAAGTGAGGTGTCTGCGGCCGGTCTGCGCCCGCACCGGCATCAGTTGCTGGATCACTTTCCCGCGCCGCGCACGCGCTTACAGTAGTATTCCGAAACCAGAATTACGTGAAGTCATTTAAAGCCATTCCTATTCCATGTGGATCATAGTACAAAACCCATTGAGTAAGTTTTGTTTAGATGCATGAATTATTTATATCCAAACGTGATACTGTGCTTGCAATCATTCAGTGTTCCTACTAGCGGAAGCAAGGGGTGCAGTAGAGATCAGCTGATTATATACTTAGGTAAGTTAAATGTACACTGGTGCACTTAATGGTACAACGGGGTGTAAATTTTATGTAATCAGCAACGAAATTATATGCAAAAGCTTTTAAATAATATACCTACTAAGAATTTCTAGAGCGGCGTTACCGGAAAACAGCGTACATTTTGTAGTGGTAACGGAAATACTGCTAAGTATATTAGCTTTTAATAACGTAAGAACAAAGATTTAAGTTTACCGGATATGATTTATTTAAAATATGAGTATTGAACTTGGATAAAATATACAATAGAGCCGAAATTCTCCGCGTTCGCGTTCTAGAGGGGCATTTTGAATCAAAGGAACACATCTTACCTTAGCTAATTTATTCAAAATAGCGAACTTATCCCAATGTCAAACCACTTAATTAAAAAAACCGTTGACATAATCCAATGTCAAAGAGGCCATAAGGTAAGTAAATAGATGATATAATTTAGGGAAATGTTTCCGAAAGTAGTTGAGTGAGTGAGTTGTACGTAACAAACTCACCACGCCTCAATGCAAACGATTTAAACGTAATAGCTAAAACAGATTAATATCGTTAAATAATTCCTCACCGGACGGGTAACGCCGAACCAGTGGTTAACTGGTTAGACACACTTCAATTACCGTTTGATTAATTTGATTAAAAAGTT
Source organism: Clepsis dumicolana (assembly GCA_963691665.1). Classification (NCBI taxonomy): domain Eukaryota; kingdom Metazoa; phylum Arthropoda; class Insecta; order Lepidoptera; family Tortricidae; genus Clepsis; species Clepsis dumicolana. Next base: position 9,507,681 of record OY829510.1, on the reverse strand, counting down.
GTAATATCGGTGAGGTATTTAGTAAACAAACTAAGTTACGTGTCATATCACTATTTATATAAAGTAATTAGCTTATATTAAAGACTGAAAAGAGATCAATTTGGTTTAAGGAATAATTACGTAAATTATGAAATTTGACCACAGGGTCGAAAGGGAAAATGGGTATATATTTCACTTATCCTAACAAGTTATCTCAATAATTGTAGTCTTTATTGATTAGTTAACTGTGTAAGTTTTGCACTACAATAATTTACTAATACGTAAAATTTATTAAGTTAACACATTGGTCTGTCAAATCGTTTTCATGCCTGATAATATAGTCTCAGATCGAAATCATTTCAATATAGAATTTTACGAATATCATAATGAAAAACGGATCACTCACCTAGGTATATAAGTCGAGTTTAGCCCGACATTGTTTTACACACTACACACATTAGTTTTTATTTCATTATGATCGAATCTCACAGTAGTTTCATGTTAAAAGTTTACGAATATCATTTCATTTAAAAGTTAATTAGTCGCAATGCCAGTTTGTAGGTATATAAAAGCTGAACCAAGTTGCGTCGAGTTCTGTGTCGATTGAAAATTAAAAGGTTATGAAAAAAAAAATACTAGCGTTGTGTAGTGCTTAAAGTTTGTTTATGTTTTTCTATTGCCCCACTTTAATACCCATACTCCACACGGCTTCTTAGTGCCGGTGAAAACACATTTTTATCGATAACTCGTTTTTCCGAGATCATGGCTTTGACCTGCTTTCCATGGATTATTTACATTGCATTTAAATTTTCATCTTTAACTGACCCTGGCTCGTTTTCTAAAAGACTCGCAATGGGCGATGAATGACCAAATAATGTTAACATGACATAAATGGTACCTAAACTTAAACAACATAGTTGTCCTTTAATGCCACTAACTCTTTGTATAATAATATGGCTTGACACCTAAACTTGGAAATTTACTGTATTGTTAGCTTACAATGTTTCATTGATGCTTCTTAACGTTAAGTACTTACTGCTACTAAGACATACTTATACATATCTAACGCGTGAAGACTATAAATAAACACTACCTAACCTAACGTACAAATGAATACTTCTATGTTATTGTTATTTTAAGTATTATTATTTACTGTTGACCATGCTCTTGTAACTTACTTACTTACCTATAATGCATTAATTGTGGCTCCAACAAAAATAAACAAGTTATTTTTTTCTACAATACGCAGATCTCTGTTTACTAAATTATTGATGGGTCTGATAAGTGACAAAGGGTCTTACGTCAGGGTAGGTAGAGCCTAACTATCGTTTTGAGTACACGTCACTGTAAAATAAATTAAAGACAAGTTAACGTTTCGCAAAAGATCCTCATTACCTACTTCTACTACCAGGGCCGTGCGTGTTTTATAAAGTTACAGGCTACAATTTTACAGGCGTTTGTTGGCAACACTTGTCCTGTTTTTTACTTACAATTTGCGTTTTATAAAAGTACTGTGCTACAATTTTACAAGCTACAGGTATCTACAGGCGCCAGTACCCGTATCATAGACAAAAAGTGGACATTTCATAGTTTTAAATTCATAATCGAACAAGCGTTTTTTTAAATATTGTAAAATACAACTGTAGATTTGTAAAATTGTAACGAAAACTTACGTACGTCGTGAGACCTGTAACAATGGCTACAGGTGCACAATTATTAAAATTAGGTGTCTTGATCAGTACCAAATCAAACAGTCTCTCTGTCTATCTATTTTTTCTTCAAGTTATTAAACTCAAGGTCATCAAGGAGTTATTCGTTTATTAAGGAACTCGTCTGACTCGGACTTGGAAGAAGAGAGTCTACGGCAGCATAGACCTAGGGAGTTTTGACCAAGAATAAATACAGATTTTGACACACCTTTTCAATATTATATTGAAAGATTCAGAATGAGCTCTACGCAAATAAACTAGACTAGATTCTGTTAAAGGTTTTTGCCATTGTTTAGAATAGATATATTTTACTAGCCACTCTAGCGAACTTCGTACCGCCGTTAGGCCGTTCCTTATAAAATGTACCTATGAGAAAATTTATATATTTTTATATATTTTTTTATCGTCAAATTTTCACCTCTGTTAATATCTATCTATCCTGCAATTCGAAGCAAAGACAAATCCAACAAATCGAAGATCATAAAAATCGGTCCAGCCGTTCTTGACTTATAAATAGTATAATTAATATCACGATTTTGTTTTAGAATTGTTTAACAACAATAAATAATTAGAAAAGAAAATAAAATAAACTTTTTTTAAGTAGGTACTTACACAGATTTTTGTTTATCAACTTTGCATAGGTATGATAATTTTATGCCCCCATCAAATTATTTATTTTTGATATGTAATAGATAAAAAACCTCTACGTATTTGTAATTTTTGGGAACCACTTTTTTTTTATTGGTGATGTCCATTACACTTGTAGAATTTACATCAAGTCGAGATTTACAATACCGTATTACAAGTGTTTAATCGTCCCACGATAACTCTGCATAAAATATTAATTGGCAACCCAGAAAAATCACGCTGTGGTAATACTTTTTTCATGTCACTCAGACAATGCTCAGACATTTCTTTAATCAAAAATAATAATGATAGTAGCAATCAAAAGTTGCTGTTTATTTTTTAAATATGGTTCTGGCCATTGGAGGACAATTTTGCCAGTGTTTAGTAGGTTTTGCCGTTGTACGGTAAAAAAAAAAATGTAAAAAACGAAATATGAGAATTATTTTAATGGTGGATGGTGAATGAACGATGACCTATTTAATGTTTAATCTAATCAAAAGTTCAAAACGTGTTGTTGGACTATAAATCTGTGTTGCCATAAACAAACTTGATTTCTACTGTTGTCAGTTCATTGCAGAGTTATCGTGGGACGACTATAGCTTTCCGTGTGTCTTTATAAAACACCTGTAATTGTACACAGGTGACTGTTTCCTGTAATCTTGTAACCTGTAGCCTGTAGCTTTATAAAACACGGCCCTGTTGGCGATTTCATCGATACCACGGTTGCAGTCGCTTGAGTAGATTTATTTTTTTAAGGAAACATAATTATGCATGAGAGAAGACAGGTACATTGACGAGTTCATCACCCTCATTTTACTGCCCTAACTTTTCACATTAATGAAGCAAAAATAAACTGCCATCTAGATTTTGTCTTCGAAATTCGAATTACTTACTTATACCTAATATTATTAGACATGCAGAGCGTGCAGACGCGAAGTCTAATTTTATACAATAACCACGAAGACTCATTTTATAGATATATTACCTAATCATAGTAGGTACCTACAGTGATCGATATAATAGCTTTTCGTACTAAACCAGGAAATATATTCACACATACCGATAGAAGTTATAAATTATGCACCTAGACAGCTTAGGCTATTTACAAGTCCGTCACATCTTACACATAATAATATATTGCTTGAGATAATTGCGGTCTGCACTCTTCCTGCCATTGAGTGATGAGAAAAAAGGAAGTGTTTATGAGCGATTTAGTTTACGCAATCTTTTGTACTCATGTGAAAAAAAAAGTGTTATTACGCTATTAGAGTCAAAAAATGCATCTTGTTACAATGAGTTCATTAGGTACATTTGGGTTATTTACGGAGCTGTTTCAATGAAGTGTTGCTAACAGATTTTTTAATAGATTAGTAATAACATAATTTTAATTGTCAACTCTCAAAATTCCTACTATTTTTCTTACAAACTATATGTAAGTAGTTCAAGCATACTATGTGTACTCGGCTTCATTGTAGTTAAGTAACGTCAAATTGACGGATTCCGGGATGTTCATTTCCAGACGTAGATAGACACATTTAACACGAACATACTCGTATTAGGATAAAAACTGTATGTATGTAGTCCAATATGATACGAACAGGAGAAATGGACAGGTGTTAGACTGATATCAAAAGAAAATAATTTTACACTACTTCTGCCTGCCATGAGCATCACCGGTTGGGATCAAAATCTAATTTTTCAGGGTATTGTGATTTTTTTTTTTTGGGCGATTAATAGTAATAGGGCGATGCTGTGTGCATCGCCGGTAGGATTACTAAAGTATGGGGCATGGAAGCAACTAGGTGAAGTACCTATGTGGTGAAGTATGTATAAGCAAGTATGGTGGGCAGCCAACGTGTTAATCAAGCTTTCGAAAATACTCTTAAACAAGCTGTGTCTTACTTTTAATTGCGATTTAAACGATTTTTTATTTAACAAAAACCTATAAAAATGAGGCGGTTTCATCACTGGAAATTATGACGTCATACTTATTTCAGTAATTCATACAAAATTCTATACGAAGGGACGGTGACATTTCGCAAAAAGTTGCTCGTTTGACTAAGGTGTCAAGTACCCAATTGGAAGGTGTGGTTACGCACAGCCTGCTTGTATACCGCAGGAAAACCTGACTAGAGTCACTAGAGAGCTGTACATTGTTGACGACATTAATACTAGCATGCTCCTGACCAATTCATCTACCGATTCTGGAATTATTTATACTAGTTAATAAATATTAAATACTAGAGTTTTCGAAAGTTCTAGAAGTTATTAGTTAGAAAGCGCTTCGTGTTGCAAGCGGTTCATCGGTGGCCGGCGCTTGGGCAACTATGCGCGCGCGCACGTGCCCCGCGTTCGGATTGGACGCGCCAAGGCGACGACAACAAACGTTGAATAACCCGTGATAACTGATAAAGATCATAACATTGTCGTTAATTAGGATGTGTTGAATTTTTTTATGGGTAATTTTAATCTAAGGTCCCGTGGGCCTTTGGAGAATTATTTTTTCTCTCTAATGGTGCTCTACAAAGTATTTGATATCTTTTAATATATTGCAAAATATAAAGTAGTACCTAACAGTAGGTAACGTCAGACTAATGTGCCAAAAAAGTATCAGCACGTTACTTCATACCAATCAAAAACAACATTACACCCGATTACAATATAGCCATTAATCATTTCAACATTCCAAATACATACAATGTGTAACTCAAACTGCAAGTAACATTGTGGTCTGGCATCTTACGCGTTCTTAATATCATGTGCTAGTTTGGATCGTCAGTTATCGATGTGTAAATAGCATGAGCAATGCAACATAGGTGTTGCACTTTCTTACTGAGAACCAGCTGTCCTAGTTTCAGGAATTAAAGATAGACATTGGTAGTTAGAAGTCACTAGAATGTTGTTAAAAATGTATACATATAATACATACAGACGCACATAATTTATGGGCCACTTTATTTCTAAGAAGTAAAATGTCAATGGACAAGGGCACTTATAAAAAAAAAGATTTATTAAAGTTGTTTGATTGTCTAATAAAAATGTGTATTCGGGCATTTTCAATTAACTTGTGCTGTCAAGCGTTACATAGGTTATGTTTTGGTTATGTTTACATCACGTCTTAATTGCAGGGACCGGACCACCCTTTCCGCGACAAAAGCCTTTCAGTGGGCGTCCCTTAAACAAAGCTAACCCATTAAAAGACTTTCCCGTTTGAAATGCTAGCCCATTCATTTGACTACCCCTTACCGAAAAACTTACCTAAAAATAAAGCTAGCCCTTTGCAATGGCTTACTGCTATCCTATACGCCTTGCAATCCCTTAATAAGGGTTACCCTTATCATTTAGCGCTTTTTTATAAAGCTATCCCTTTAGTAGTGTAGTGTCGTACTTGAGCCTTGCGTAAAAGAGGCATCGTAGGTATGGTTCGTTTCGTATGTAGCAGCAACGGCGTAAACAACAATAATAACAAATAAGGTCACTTCAGTCCTCACTTACGCAGTAGATTTGTAAAACAAACAAGTACAAACACTGTTAATTACGAATAAATAATAAATATTATTATCTGCAACCGGGAGTTGATCATTGATGAGGTTTATACTTTTAAGTGATTGTCTTTGGTTTTGTAACCTTGGTTGCGATGTTTTTTTTTGGTCTGTTTAAAATAATATATGTGGTATACGGACAAGAAAAGTGGTTTTACTATAACAATTAGGAATATAGAAGCTTCCGCTAGTGAACAGGTTTAAATAGATTGTAACAGGTTATGGGCCACCCCATATTCCTGATTTTTGAGTGATTCGAATAAAAAAAATACAAAATTTACGATCGTAATATACTTTTGACATTTTCTTAATTCATGTAAATTTTTATTAAATTACAATAAATAGAGTTTGCTACTGTAGTAAAAGACCTACAAGAACAAAATATGGCTCAATCGAAAATACAAAACGTGATTTGTCGGTTGGAAGATAGAAACAATTTCCACAACTGGAAATTTAGATTGGAGCTGTTAATGGAGGAGAAAGGCCTTGGTGATATAGTGGCCTGTGCTGACGTAAATGAGAAAAATAAAAAGAAGGACGCAGAAGCAAGATCGCTAATAGTACAGTGCATAGGAGAAAATTTTCTGGAAATTGTGAAAAGGTGCAAAACTGCAAAAGATATGATGAATTCTTTAGAAAATATTTTTACACGAAGAAGCATTATGAATAAATATAATTTGAAGAAGAGGTTAATCGAGTTGAAATGTGACAACAATGAAAAATTGCAAGATTTTTTCTTGAAATTTGACAAACTGGTAAGTGACATTGAAGTGATGTCAGAAATGGACGAGTCTGATAAAGTGGTACATTTGCTACTCGCGTTGCCCAGTAAATACAAGAATGTTACGACAGCCTTAGAAGCAATGAATGAAGAACTGACTTTAGAAAAGACAAAGAGGACTCTGCTTGATGCAGAAATTAGGCTGGATGACATGATTGCACCAAACCAAGATAGTGCGTTTAATATAGAGTGCTGGAACTGCAAAGGAAAAGGACACACAGCAAGATATTGTCACAAAAATGTCCAAAACAGACATTATTACGCTTTCCAACGTGGAGCTCCTGTCAGAGGTGGTGAGTTGTATAGAAGGGATCGTGGCAGAATGCAGGGACGCAGTCCGGGTGTGAATAGAGCATGTACATCGAGGGATGATGCCATAATAGTCCATGAAGAAACCACAGAGGAAGTGGGCTGCATGGTTGATGGAGAATTTAATTTAACTTGTAAGGCATTCTTTAATAAATAAATTTCCTTTGTAGTAGATTCTGGTGCATCACAAAATTTTGTATCTGATCTTTATACACAATTTATGACAAACATGAAAAACTTAGAACATCCCATAAAAATTAACACCGCTAATGGTGAAAAATTGTTTGCATATCAAAGCGGCAGTTTACCAATAATATGTGGTAACGTTAAGTTTACTGTCGAGGGACTTATAGTGGCAAATTTAGCCTATAATCTTCTATCTGTACGGAAATTACTGGAAAAACCAAACGAAATCATTTTAGTAAATGAATATGCAAAAATTACCTTTTATAATGGGTCTGTTATTTGGGCATACAATAATGGCAAACTTTATACTTTACAGGGTGAAATTATAATAGAGGATGGAGTCGCGGCTATGTATTCGGCAGATGGCATGTTATGGCATAGACGTTTAGGACATACCGGCTCTAAAACTTTACAAAGGTTACAGCTACCACTCAACGACAATGTATGTAATGCGTGCATGAAAGGTAAGGCAACACGGTTACCATTCAAAACGTTAGAGCGACCTAGGTCACGTCAGGTCTTAGAACTGTTACATAGTGATATAGCGGGCCCATCTAGCATTCCGACTATATTCCCACTTTTGTGTAGTCTTCTTGTTAAAAAGAAAATCAGAAGCACTTGAAAACATTATTAACTACATCCGTAGATATGAAAACGAATTTGAAAAACGGTAAAAAGGATTAGATGCGATAATGGAGGTGAATACACCTGCAATAAATTACGGCAATTTTGTAACCTGAAAGGTATAGCTTTAGAATATAGTTTACCATATTCTCCTGCTAGCAATGGCGTGGCAGAACGCATGAATCGAAGTTTATATAACAAAGCAAGAACTATGCTTGTTGAAACTCAGCTACCGAAAAACTTGTGGGGTGAAGCTGTAAAATGTGCAGCTTATCAGTTAAACCGTTGCACCTCTATGGCTATTAGCTACAAAACTCCTTGTGAAATCTTATATGGGACTAGAGGCTTAAACAAACTACGTGCATTTGGTGCAAAGGCGTGGACCTACATTTTACCTAAACCTGATAAACTTTCAGAGAGAGCCCGTAAGTGTAGAATGGTAGGATATAGCAGGACAGGGTATAATTTATGGGATCCTAACAACAACAAAATAATAGTGTCACGAGATGTGAGATTCGATGAAGACAATATTATATACAACGAAAGTAATCAAACTAATAACGAACAAGAGTGGCAAAGAATAAGTATGTCAGAAATTAATTCGGAAAATAATTATAGGATTACTGACCCTGAACAAGATAATGAATATAGAGAAGAGGTTATCGTTGATAATACAAATGTCGATGAAGGAATTATGGATCCAGAAGAAATATTTGAAGATTGTACTGAAGAAAATTTAAACGAGAAAAACGACGCTCCAAATGAGCATGTGATAAAAACAAGAAGAGGCAGAAGTGTTAAGCCTCCGAAAAGATTAGAAGATTATGAAACACATGTGGCTTACTGTTTGTGTACGGGTGATCCAAGTTCTTACAAGGATGCAGTTGAAAGAGGCCAAGAGTGGCAAGACGCTATAGAGAAAGAATTAAGTTCCCTTAAATGTTTGGGAACATGGGAAGAATCGACATTGCCTAAAGATAAAAAGGGTATAGATACCAAATGGGTATTCACTACTAAAAAGGATGGTACAAAAAAGGCCAGATTAGTGGCAAAAGGTTTTCAAGAAGAAACACTATTTAATGTTTATGCACCAGTAGCTCGTATGCCCACAATTCGTATGATGCTGTGCCAAGCAGTACAAAATGATATGTATATGAAACAATTAGATGTCCCAACGGCCTTTTTAAATGGTTTCTTAAAAGAAGATGTCTATATAAAACCGCCTTTGGGAGTAAAGGTTGAAAAGGGTGTTGTTTTGAAACTAAAAAGATCGCTATATGGGTTGAAACAAGCACCTACATGCTGGAACGAAAGACTTCATTCCTTTTTAACCCAGAAAGGTTTTATACAATCAAAACATGATTTTTGTTTATATGTTTTGGAAGAAGTATTTTTGCTAGTTTATGTTGATGATATAATTCTAATGTCAAAAAGTAAAATGAACCTAAATAAGTCACATGATTTCTTAAAAACTGAATTCAATGTCAAAGATCTTGGAGAGGTGAGTGCTTACTTGGGATTGGATATAGTGAGATCGTCAGAATCAATTTCAATTTCTCAAGAATCAGCAATAAACAGGTTGCTTGATAAATTCAACATGACTGATTGCAAAGGAGCGGAGACGCCAATGGAAGTAAATTTCACAACAGATGACAATGAACCCATTACCTACGATATACCATATCGTGTGCTTATAGGTAGTCTTCTATACCTAGCTACTTCAAGTAGACCTGATATTTGTTTCGCAGTATCTTTCTTAAGTAGATTTTTGGATGAGCCTACTTTATCACTGTGGAAAGCAGCTAAGCGAGTTTTGCGGTATCTAAAAGAAACGAAGTCAAAATCTCTCTTATATAAACGGGATAGCACTTGCAGCGTAGTTGCCTATACCGATGCTGACTGGGCTGGCGACAAAAAAGACAGGAAAAGCGTGAGTGCTTCTGTTGTTTTCTTTGGAAACAATTTAGTGGCCTGGTTCTGTAAGAAACAAAACGTTGTCGCCTTATCAACAGCCGAAGCTGAATATGTAGCTGCGGCTCTAGCGTGTACAGAATTAATTTACAAGTTTTAATTTTTAATTTACAAAGGGTTTGTTACAAGATTTTAACAGTCTCTCAAGTTCTATGTTACTTGTAGATAATCAAAGTGCGATTAAGTTAATGGAGTCAAATGAAAATAGTAAGAGGTCAAAGCATATTGATATAAAATACGATTTCATCAAGGATTTAATTAGTAAACGAGATATAATTGTGAAATATGTGAGCACGAATGAAAACGTAGCAGATATTTTGACAAAGGCTTTAGGAAAACTGAAGCACAATTATTTTGTACACAAACTAGGCTTTAATTGAATGGTTTCTTTATATGACTGTTTAGACAATGTTGCGATAATGAGATATAATGATTATTGTCATTCTCAATTTCAACAACTTGTGATTGTGTGATACTTAGTAAACTAAAATGACTAAAGTTTTTGAAATTGAGGGGGGGTAGAGATTGTTAAATGAAAACTTAATATATTGATAATTTGTTTATGATATTTTCTTTCCTGGTTTGTTAAATGAAAACATAAGTGTTGATATTTTGTTTACTTATTGTGTTCTCTATTGTTTGAAATTAGAATAGAGGGGGGATGATGAAGTTTATACTTTTATGTGATTGTCTTTGGTTTTGTAACCTTGGTTGCGATGTTTTTTTTGGTCTTGTCTTGTCAGTTGAGCGGTTTTGTTTAAAATAATATATGTGGTATACGGACAAGAAAAGTGGTTTTACTTTATCAATTAGGAATATAGAAGCTTTCGCTAGTGAACAGGTTTAAATAGATTGTAACAATCATAACATTGGCACGTGTCTAAGACTAAAGAAAAAACGATGCACCCGACCCGCGCAAAGCGGCAACAGCCAACCACAATCACAACTCTTTGCCATTGAAAATTGGACCGTATTTCAAGTTGAAATTTTCACCTGAAGAAAGCGACTTCGCGCGGTGCGCGCGCGAATATCAAAGAACGCCGCCGCCTGCCGGTGCCGCCACCGACAATCGCTTACTATTGGATTCGGAGTAATATTGTGCTTTATGAACAAGGTAGACGGTTTAATTTAGCACGCTTTATGCTAAAAGGGAAGCCTTTTATAAGGCTAACCCTTATAAGCGATATGCAAGGTGTTGGTGAGCGGATGATAAGGGTTTCGTAAGGGTATTGGGATACCGATTGCTCAAATAGGTTAGCGTTTATATAAGGGCTTTAAAAGCAAAATGAAAGGGTTTCGTCGGGCAAAGGGTATGGTGAGTTAAGTCTTATGCAAAACCCATACAAAACCCCTAATAAGGGATAGCGGGCCGGTCCCTGCTTAATTGTCAGTTTTGTGACGAAATGTATGTGTCAGACACTGACCGTCACTTTTGTGACGACTGCTAATGCTAACCATATTCAACTATTTAATGACTCACTAAAAACGCCCATTCTTTCGAGAATAACTATGGCGTATACAGAGTTCGTTTTAAAGAACCGTCAAGACTTCAGCCAGGGGTTGAGTAAGTCTAAGTGAGCACCCCAGTGAAGTTTATTTTTGCAAAATAGAAATTAAAAAAACGTTCTCCCATATGATATTGTCAATCAGCAGAGGAAATTAATGTATGGGAGATTTTTTTTTTTCAAAGGAAACAGGGGTGTTCGTTTAGACTTACTAAACCTCTGGCATAAGAATAAATAATAACATAGTAGAACGGAATCTCTTTTGACCGAGTCCAAAATGCCGCCATTTATATACCTACTTCCCCCTTCACGTCGTTACACCCCTCTGTCATCCAGGCGTGTTGCTAGGGTTGCTTGCTGTTAATTATTAGGTACTTACGTCTAAAGATAATATCACTAAGATATAAGTTTTTCTTTGATTTGAAATCATTATTTTCTTCCAGTTTTACAAAATACGAGATTTATAAAACATTACATACCTACATAATTATGGACACTTCTAAATAAGAAGTTATTATGAGTACCATACCAAATGAAGCCATTTAAGGTGATTTAAGTAAGTATTACTTACCTACAAACATAAAATAAAATACATACAGGCTCACATAAAACTATTACAACTGATGTAAACACAAGGATGACTTGCTTAAGACTGGTTTATTATTTCTGAAAGCCTACCCACATGAACACATATTTATTATACACTACATGTCCCTTTTCATGCAAAATCACTATTTTACTTCTTTAACATTAATAGAAGGTACTTAAACGTATTAAACGTATGTATAATAGAATAGAATAATACTTTATTGACACTCTTGGAATACAAACGTACATTAAAAAAAAAAGAATATAATATATATATAACACCCTCCTTTCTTTTTTTTTTAAGAAAGAAAAAAAATCAGTAAGAATACGCAGAACATGCATTTTCATGGTTTTGTTTATGTTACAATTACATTAGGAAGGATAGCGTACTTAGGTACATTACTTGAGTTTTTAATATTTTATATTGATGAATATGACATCTCATCAAATATGAATGGTTAAATGGTTTTTTGTTAAACTTTGCTTATTCTTATAAGACAGATTTATAATTGCACGGAATTACTTGCGAAGTTTCCGTTTGGCTTCGATTGCAGCAGCCCTCGGTGGAAGCTGGTGGCCTGCATCGTGAGGAGAGGGTTGCCGTGGAACGTTAGACTGGTTTTCTGGAACCGGTAAGGTATCGCTTGCCGTGCTATTGTCCAGTGATTCCGTTACGTCGTCATAGACACTCTCACTAGAACGATTGGCATCGTCCTCGTTCATTATCTCATGATGAGATGATGACGGAGATGCGTCGTTCGGTTGCAGCTTGATCAGATGCCGTCTGTTTCTGCGGTAGCGCCTGCCCTGCGCATCCGCTACGAAGTAAGATCGCGGCTGGTCGGCGCGGGCCAGCACGCGCGCCGCGCGCCGCCGCGCCCCGAGCTCGCCGCCGTCCATCGCGATCACCTCGTCGCCCGCCTGCAGCTCCGGCAGCGCTCGCGCACGCTCGTCATGCCACGCTTTAGTTTTTTCTTGATTTCGTATTATATTTGTGTAATCGGCGTCATTGTTTCTTTGCGGCCCTAGTTTATCTAAGTGAGACGGCAGACGAGTGTTTAATCTTCGTCCCATCAATAGTTGAGCTGGGCCCCACCGCTGTCACCATGATGTAAACACAAGGATGACTTGCTTAAGACTGGTTTATTATTTCTGAAAGCCTACCCACATGAACACATATTTATTATACACTACAACAACCAAATTATAAACAACCAAACGCGCGTGCGGTGACGCCAGCCGTGACAGCCTGACTGAGTAGTCTGTTTAACGAATACTTTAATATCGTGACCTTGAGCCCGTCCGGAGCGGGAGTTTCCGTTCTACTATGTTATTATTTATTCTTATGCCTCTGGCTGAAGTCTTGACAGCTCATTAAAACGAACCCAGTATCAGTGGATGTCCCAGTCGCCGACACTGGCTCAATAGTTGTCACCTTCAATATCAAATTATCAATTCATATAGCAATCAAAGCGTCAATTATTGAAATTATAATGTTAAATATTGAGGTGCTTATTTTATTGGACGCTTTGTCTTATAATCGAATTGCGTCAGCTATTACTGAATGATATATACTGTACCTACATACAGGGTGTTTGGTATAACGATGTAGGAACTTTAGGAGGTGATACAGGGGACTATTAGGAATAGTTTGAAGCCTATATGCCTTAGTCCAATATGAGAGTTTTTTTTTTAATCGAGTTTTTCAGATTTTTTTACTTGGTACCAAAAGTTGACAATAAAAATAAATTTTGTAAAAAATGTGAAAACAATCAAATTATTTTTTTTATGATTAACACCGCAATTGATTGATTAACCAATCACAAAAAAAATCAGCTCCCCACTGGCTACACATTTTTTTTTTATTATTGATTTTGTAGGTCACCATGAGTGGTTTCCGCCAAAAAAATAAACTTTATCGGGCTGTGAAAAAAAAACTTCCCAAGATATTAATCTTCCAATTACTTTAAAAACATGCTTAATATGTTTACTGTAATTGAAAATAAAAATCACAACATAATTGCAACAAATGAAAAAAATATCACTGGTCAACATGTTGAACGCCGAGATTAAACAAAAAAGCTCCCCGTACGAAGTAGACAATTATGCAAGTTTATTCTTAGATCAAATAATTTATTTTTACAATTCATGTTCTCCTACACCTACCTACAAAATCGATAATAAAAAAAAATGTGTAGCCAGTGGGAGGCTGATTTTTTTGTGATTGGTTAATCAATCAATTGCTGTGTTAATTGTAAAAAAATAAATTGGATTGTTTTCACAGTTTGTATAAAATTTATTTTTTTATGTCAAGTTTTGGTACCAATTAAAAAAATCAGAAAAACTCGAATAAAAAAAAACTATCACATATTGGACTAAGGCATATAGGCTTCAAACTATTCCTAATAGTCCCCTGTATCACCTCCTAAAGTTCCTACATCGTTATACCAAACACCCTGTATATGTTCGTAATAACCGCTAGGAGACTGATAAGGACCTCATGTATACTTGCCTAAATTATGCTGGTTTTGTTTGTAATCAAGACTTTTTACAGCTTCCTAATGTTTTACACATTACGCATAAAAATGTTTCAATATAGAGGTTGAATTTGTATTTTTAGGAGTCGAGATAGTGGAAGTTACTATCCAAAGGTAATCATAATCAACTTGCAATAAAGTTAATTATTTTGTCTGCCTTAAGATGATCAAATGTACCGTGTAAAACACTTGCATAGTTAATTCCATACACAAAACAGTTAGGTACATCCGTCCATATGCACAGTCAAATAATTATAGTTTAAGATTCTGTACGAACCTATGACAGATCTATCTAGGACAATATGGTACGATGCAATCAAATACCTCATGGGGTGACAAGTGGCTATTAAACACTTGCAATGGATGACACACACTAGTCACACCTAATAACTGCGTATTCGTGTCAGTAGTACTCCAGGAAGAGTCGTTGGAGTGTTAAGGTTCATCGCAATCAAAGTAGGTATCAATTGATTGTAGTCGATTATGTAAATGAGCCAGCGAACCGTGGGCGTTCCGGTCCAAACTTTATCTTAGGCTTAGCGCAGGCCTAGCCTATTATTATTAGCTCATTGAATCAGTCAGAAGAAATACACAATTGCATCTTCGTAATAAAACCTACCTACCCACTGATACCTGTTATACATATAGGTACATCTTCAATGTAGATAGCGAAATGATTATGCTACAATACGTGTGTATGAATACGTAAAATATGTGTATAGTTAAAGTGAGAAAAGCTTTCCCCCTGTCAAAATGTCGACTATGTCTATTCTATATAAGGATGCTAACCTCCCTCAAAACTTCTTAAAAAAATATCTCCGTTTGAGTTCATTTGGTCAATGGAAGTACTGAAGAATCTAATTTCACAACCTTTAAATTTTCATTTTCTGAATACCAGTGTCTGTTGTTTTGTGCGTGTGACTTTTGACCAATTGACTTATATAATTGCGTGTTGTTTAAATATCGCGTCGTGTCACTTTAAAGAACGACGAGTAATGCGAATTGAACCAAAGATCAGAGTCCAACTGTTTCGCAGTACCCCAGTACAATTGAATAACTCGTTAAATCTGTATAAGGTGGCGCATACATAAATCTATACCTCCGTTCTATATAGGTATCAGTAGATAAATACCACTTACAAAAAGTTCGCGCATTACGACGGTAACGGTGTCAATGTTTTATTAAGTAATAGGTAAAAAACTATCTTTACATACCTACTTCTGAAGATGCTACGGTTAAATTGCACAGTTTATAAGCAACCAAAAATAAAATTAAAAATACCATTTCAAGTGAATTAGTAAAGTCAAGGATTATAGTCAAATTTCAGTTTTATTTGAATAAACTTTTATCAATAGCATGTACTTAGAAGTAATAAAACCAAATAAGTTATAATATTCGCAACCTTCTAAGCAAGAACAATAAGCTATTATTTCTGTGTTTAAATATACTCGCTATTAACGATAAACAAAAAACCGTGCAGGAGCGAGTCGGACACGCCTATTCGTAGCTGTTAACGAAAAAGTCCTATATCAAAATTTGCCACTTACATGTTTCTTTTTACTGTACTGTGCCTAAGTAATTTTTATAAATTGGTGAAATGGTAAATTGGTAATGGTAATTACTCGTTAAACTGTAAAGCCTACTTAGCTGTTACAGTTTTCCTTTTAAATTCACTATAGGTATGCACTACTGCTTTGTTTTTTTATTCACATTTCCACAGAGTTGTTAACTACGCGGAACCCTAAAACGATAAGTACCATACTTAAATTGTTACAACTTTAAAGTGCTCTTGTAGGTTTATACATGCTCGTAGGTAAATATTGAAGAACTCTACGTACTATGAAGACATCGAGAGATCTACATAAAACAAAATATCCATTCAAAACATATGTGAAAACCTGTTGCCACACTTAAGTAACTATGTTAAGAGAAACTAAAACTCTTTTATTTATGCATGGCCCTTATTTAGCATAAATTTCACGCAATAATTAGGAAAACGTCGTTGAACCGCTTTAAAAAGCAGATGGTGAAAATAATTTGCATACTTTTCCCGTTAATAATCGAACGTCTGATCCAAAATTAACTCGAATGCCGTTCAAAGCAAAATTATAACGGATTGTATTATTTTACATACATCATGCAGGTTTCGTTCTTTTAAAAAGGTGGATGTTGAATCAAGCTGGATTTTTATGAGCGCTGTAATCTAAGTATCTAATGCAACTTCACTTCCTCAAAACGAAACGTCTCTTGCACAAGCCTTGTTATTTAAACAGCTCTTCTTTGAGCGTTCAGATCTGCGTTTGATCCATTGTCTAGATCGCAAAGATCGTGGCCTAATGACCACCAAGCGCATTACCAAATGACCTCAATAGGTACTCCGTGGCGTAACTATTACGTTACATGAGTTCTAGTTCGACGCTCCCAAGCTATTGTGTCTCATAATGTTATCCACGGCTACATAAAGAACTGCATGCAGTTTCCGTGTTGCATAAAAGGGATTTTCTATTGATACTTGTAATTATTTAATTCGCAGTCACGAACCATTGAGCCTCAGAGTAAATGCTAATTTCACAACTTCGAATTTCGAAGTGTAGAACGTGAACAAATGTTCCCGTTTATGATTTTTGAAGCAAAAATCGCGATAATTATGTATTTTACATGATCATAAGTAAACAACCTTCACCTACATAGGTATGTCCCTCTTGATCTATGGGAAGCAGTCATCCTACAGTTTCTGTTTACTGCAAGTGACATATTCTTATGCTGCAATCAGCATACCAATGTAAGTACGAGGGCGGGATGATAAGTAACTAGCCTAATAAAAAAATACTTAGGTTGGCGTGATAAAATTTATTTTATTTTTCATCATGCTCTCCATGTAGCTCTTAGCACTTTTTCCATATTCGTTCTAAATCTGTAATGCCCTCCATAAAATGACTTCTTTCAAGACCGGCAAAATACTCTTCTACGGCGGCAATAACTTCATCATTTGTGGCAAACTTCTGTACACCCAAAAAAATTTTTAGCTTGGGGAAAAGGTGGAAGTCTGATGGTGCTAGATCAAGCGAATAAGGTGGGTGGGGCAGCAAATCATAGTTCAATTCGTTGATTTTTGCCATAGTTTTAACACAAGTGTGAACCCTTGCGTTGTCTTGATGGAAGATGTTTATTTTTTTTCGGTAAACCTGGTCGTTTTTGCTGAATACATTGATAAAGCTTATCTAAAAGATTAGCGTAGTATTCTCCATTAATAGTTTGACCTCTGGGAAGGTAATCTATAAACAAAATTCCATTTGCATCCCAGAGGACAGAAGCCATCACTTTTCCAGCCGATTTTACAGCCATAGCTTTTTTAGGAGCCGAACACCCAGATTCAGTCCATCCTGTTTTGATTGAATTTTTGATTTTAGCGTGTAATGGTGAACCCATGTCATCTGTTGTTATAAATCGATGTATAAAATCTGCTTTATTTCTCTGAAAACGATTCAAGCATGCCTTCGAGTTTTGCACCCGAATTCTTTTTTGATCGTGTGTAAGCAAACGCGGCACCCAACGGGCGGATAACTTTTTCATATTTAATTCGTCACTTAAGATATGGTGTACCCGTTCTTTCGAAATACCTGTAGTGTCAGCTATTTCAGATAGCTCCAATCGTCGATCTGCTAAAACTATATCATGTACTTTGGACACCATTTCCGGAGTCGTGACGATTTTTGGACGTCCGGGGCGGGCTTCCTCTTAGACACTTGTAAGGCCGCGTTTAAACTGAGCCACCCAGTTTTATACTTTGGCGTAAGAAAGAGCACATTCACCCAAAACATTATTTAACTCTTCATAAATATTAAACCCCTTCGTATCCTTCATATAAAGAAACTTAATCACCGCTCTTTGTTCAATTTTATCCATTTTGAAAAACAACCGAAACAATGTATTTTCAAATGTCAAAAAATCAATGAAATATTCAAGCCACCAAATTCAAATTTAGAACAGATATAACCAGAGACATATTTTTTAAAATAAGAAAGTTCTTTTTTTAATTAAAACTTTTTAAATACCTAAGGCTAGTTACTTATCATCCCGCCCTCGTACAATAAAGTATCCTCGGAGTTCAACTTTCAAGTGGAAATAGCCCCTTAAGTCTATGCATAAAACACAGGCACAGTCTATACAGTCGTCCGACGAAAGCCTCAAGACAGGTCAATCGTGCGGGGGGTGCGGGGGGTGCGGGGTGCGGGGCGGGCAGGGCGAGCCCCCTTGCATACGCCGCCACTGCCCGATTAGTTAGAAACTTTCGCCCTCCTTGGTGCTTTGGCCATGCGGTTGCGGTGTCGGCATTTACGCAAACATCAAAGGCGTCGGACCACTGGTAGGTATAAGCTCTTTACACTGTGACACAGGTGTGATCTAAGCATGCGTCTATCCTACACTTATTTTACTGTGATTAAGCACAAGATTCCGTATTACGGACACGATTATCCGTGACAGAACGTTGATACGGTCGACGTGGTTTCTCATGCAAAAACATAACTCCACAGTCGCAAATAACCTACCTGATTTGAAGACCGCATTGGGAAATATTTCATTAAACCGTAAACCACTGGATATGAAAAGTTTCGTAAAGTAAGTTGTAATAGTACAGGCTACTACTTACTGTAATTGGTCTGATGTGATGAACAAATCAGTCTTTGGGTTAACGCCGCTCACACTCTTAATGTGCTTATAAACATTTAACTACATATGTATATATCAAGCTAGGTTACAGATCAGATACTTATGGTTACAGATTTCGATATTTCGCGATATAGTCACGTCTGCTAAGTAAGTTAATTCTCACGTGCGCAAGGCTCGCTTTTGTTGTATAAATATATCGAAGTTTGAAAATTATTTCATAAAGGAACTTTATGACATTAAGGATTCAGTATCAGATCTGTTTTGCCATGAGACAGTACTCTTTAGGAGGAATACTTAACAAAGAAAATCACAATAATTTGTTTCAGTAAATGTTCCTTCTTTCTTTCTTTTGTTCTATTTGTGCAAGCCGTCCCAAATTATACTCATGAAGTATAATATATTCCGTATTCTACTCATGTTTACTAAAAAAAGTCTATGGCTGCGAAACTTAAGATGTATACTGAAGCTACGAATAGCTTCTAATAGTTGTATAAGTAGACCTACTCGCAGATTCAGTAAGTATCCGATTGAGCAAGGGTGCTGTAATAGTCGGTCGCAATCAACTTAGCCACTTAAGCATCGCTGTCGAGATAACGCCTTAAACAAACACAATTGCGGGCAACTTGTCTTGTCACGACCAATTTGTTGCCACAACTTGGAAATTGAATGAAGACTATTGTTTGAAATAGGGTGTTTATACACTATACAATTTAAAATGTGAGAATATGTCTTTTAATGCCAGTAAAACTTTATAATATCGTAAAATGAACATAATACTTACCTAATTAAATACTATCCAGTAAAACATATGGGATTTCGTAAACTTATTTAATTACGGACTTTCTTCTTATTAACACACCCCGTTATCAGCGTTGCAGATTCATTGAAATCGCTAGGGATGGCACTGCACATATTTTTATACATAATTTAATGCATCTATTGTATTCTATGTTAACTTCACAACTCACTTATTTTTATGTACCTATATATTTTAAGTATACGGACTTAAAAGAGGTTTTATTCTGTTTTAGAACTCCATAATACGTGATTGTGTCATTATTATTTGTCACAATTCGTTTACTTTTGATTCAGTTAAAATCATGAATTTCTTGGATGATTTCGCTGAATATTCCCAGTTTCAAACAGAGCTTGATGACAAAATTGGAAAACTCGAATAATTCTTAATAATTTATTCAGAAAACTAATGAAATTATACAAATCTTTTTTTTACCTGTAAAAACATTCTTGTAACAAAAACTTTTTGTTTACCAATATGTCATATTGACAACGAAATTAATATCGTGCGACAGCCCTATGACTTAGTTTCAATGCATCTGCAACACTGATAACGGGTGTGCTTATTAAATGTCACAGAACCTTTTGCAATATTTGTAAAAATAACTCAATAACAAAACTTCCTAACAAATCGTCTTCAATTTATGCTATTACCCAATATACCTACCTAAATGTATTGTATGAAAAACAGGAGATCTTTTTTTTTTCGAGGTATAGCTCAGGTCAGCAACCTCAATCGCGCTTAAAATGGCAGGTACCTACTGCAGAAGGCATCCGTCCGCCGTTGCTACGGTCTAACGCTAATGTCACGTAAGACGGCGGCCACAATGAAGTTAAACTTAGATAGGTCTATTCGATGTTATTGAGAGATCAATCTCTATCGTAAGAAGGAGAGGATTAGAGGAATATCGAAGAAACTCTATGAAGTTTCACAATTCAGAGGGAGGGTGTATGATATCTAGAAGGACAGGACTTAGTAGATTTTAACATGAAACTACCGTGAGACTCAATCATAATAAAATAAAAACGGACACGAAAACGGTTTTAAATATGTCGGGTTTAACTCGATTTATATACGTGAGTGATCCGTTTTTATTTCATTATGATGTAGTAGATGCTATGGAAGTTATTGAACTAGTAAAACCGGTACAAATTTCGAGGGAAAACCTTTTCCCCTAGATAAGAACAGGTAATTTATCAATTCAAAGCGCTTGGATAAACGACCATAAACCTAAGTGCAAGTTGGACTCACGCACCGAGGGTTCATCGAATATGGGTCATAAAACCTTGCTTCATGATTAAGTCAATGGGAAGTGCCCTACAGGTTTTGATTTACTTCGAATTTTCAATCAATTTAAAGTAAATCAAAGCCTTACAAACTCTCAATCAAAATCTCTCTACACTCTAAGTGGACACTCGGACACTTCAAAGTAAACCAATGGTATCGAAGCAAATTCATAAGTGTTAACCTCTGCAAACAAAGTCCTATAGCTATAGGTAAGGGTTCCGTGTTTCCTCTTGAGGTACGGAACCCTGAATATCTTGTGGATTATTGGATAGTAACAATTGAACATCCATTACATTCGTAAGCTCAACTTCGTCTACACTTGCAGTGTGACACCGTCTTATTAAGCGAAATGGTATAAGTATATACAATTTGTACAGCCTACTTACTTTCTAGGTCAGTAACCTTGAACAACTTAGAATGCTCACTCAGTTTACAGGATTTTAAGATATTTTGCACGATTTCGTCACATCCCGTCTTTGATAATTGAGATTATGGTAATTGTAATTAGCGTACCTATCGTTTAAAGGTACGAAGACTGACGTTGTCTACTTAGGTAATTGAGCGTTTCGCACCATATTTACTAATACGAACTGCCAAGGAATGGAATGCGCTCCCATTTTCTGTATTTTCGGACAAATACAATGTAGGTTTCTACAAGGCTAGAATGAATAGAGTGCTTGACTAGCTTCTGGCCTCATCTGCACTTTCGATAGGATAGGGTAGGGGTCAATCCCTAGTCAGTTTTTTTGTAAAAAAAAGAGAGTCAGGTCACGCTAGTTGAACGCCTACTGTCACATTTGCTATCCCTCCGAGCCTTACAAGTACTTACCCCGGCACTCAATAACATAGTATTAATATCTCACTTCTCTTGAATTAAACTAGGACAAAGGCATTAACGGCATGCAGCCTGTGTCTGAATATTCGTGAGGTGCAAACAATTTATAAGCTAAGATAACATCTAACAGCACTTAATATGCGTAACAGAACTGATCAGATAAAGCCAACTAACGACTCGATGACATCACATCGGTGCATTGCATTGTAAACTTATTTAAATTCGACTAAGTTGTTTAAAACATCCGTTAAGTAAGGCAGAAGTATCCTTTCTCTAACTTCTAGTTATTTAAACTGCGCTTTCCCCAAAATAAGCTCAGACATCGATCGAGATATACGATTGTGTATTCAGTACCTAGTCGAGTCTGTTCCAGTGACCAATAGAAGACAATCAGAGCGAGGCGGGCTCAGAAAGTAACCAGCTGTTTTTGTGGATCTATGGCTGTTGCATTCACTGCACAACAAATTCAAAATAATTTGCTGGATTTAAGCATCTTGACATCATGCAATTCGCATCAGAAATGAGTCTTCTTGACTGAACCTACATGAAATAGTGACCATAAGAAACAAAGAATTTGAACATAGCCAAAAGATTCAGTGCCTACTTTCCCCTAAATATGTATTAAAGTTTATCTTGGGAACGTGCTGGATTTTTTTTAGTTTTATTACTTTTTCCAAAAACACGTTTAAAACATTATCAAGGTTATAGGATAGATTTTTATTTTGATCATTGTGCTGTACAAATAACAGCTATCAAGATAAAAGTAAAATTAAAAGTAGAACAAAACTGGAATTTTAAGTATAAACAATGATGAATGTTTATGCAATAAGAGTTTGAGTTCGAATGATTGAGCTCCAGCTACACAAGTTATAGATCCATTACATAATCCAGCAATTATGTTTATTTTCCGTGAAAACACAACCTCTGCTGTTAATGTAGGTACGTTACCGCTCATATTAGCTGAGGTACTTAGTTTAATTTAAAATTACTTCATCAAGTTATATTTAAGCTCAGATCATCTAAAATATATTGGGCTAAGCAGACGTAATCATAGTTAATTTCAAATATTACACAACAGTCATTGATCAGAAATAATTAATAATCGATTTTCTAATAACTTTCATCTATTAGCAAGTGGAAAAAGAAATTCAATACGGTCACTCGGAGGAGCAAACGAGACGTCTCGAGAGAAAACAATGACTTTCGCTGGCGACTGGCACTGACCCACTGTGGTATGCACTGGCTGACTGCATTCAATTAGGTACCTACCTAGGTTCCCAGAGAAGAGCAAGATCCCTCATTATACAGTGCTGTTATGTAGGTACAATCGAAGATACTGATTCGCTTACCCTCGAGTACCCTTTCGCTTCAAATTCAAATGTCACATCGACATACCATACGCCTGCAAACGTTAAAAAGTTTCCGTAGAGTTATGCGATTCAGTTTCTTCCATTGCACCTACTACATTATGTTCAGTAATCATTACCATCAGCCTATTTATGTCCCACTGCTGGGCACAGGCCTCCTCTCAGTAATAATACTCTGCATTTTTTTCAAAAAATGAACTTTTTAAACTCATAATTGCAATTAGTGCTGCCATACAATTAGCTTTTTGATTTGTTTAGACATATAATTATAATACTTGTAATATTTGCTATAATTGTTTTAGTTGCTCGAGGCAAAAAATGTTAATGATTATGATTAGTTTAAAATATACACAATAAACCAGCCTAATTCATACTTGTAATGTTGAGCATACATCGGAATCAAAGCCCACAGGTTAACTTTGCTATGGACTCAACCAATGTCCTCAAACAAATACTTGTACCACGTGTTTATAATAGTTAGAGATGTGAAGCTTCTATGAATTTATGGACTCGTCAAAAAGTCAATCACCATCAATAGCACAAAAAAGGTAAAGGGCTTAGCTACATGACCACGGCAAGGCGATTTTGACGTGAAACGGCGCGCGTAGAACGGTATAAAATCCAGCGCCGCGCCGTGATGACGTGGCCAGGCCAAAAGTTACACCTAGCGTTGCGTTTGACATACCTAATGTTTGCACTACTGCCAACACTGACAGATAAAATGAGCTAAACGAATACGTAAAAAAATAAGACCTCGTCTGTCTTCATGTTTACTCGGCGAGTGACCTAGTCCGGGAATGTTGCGCGCCGCGCGCTTGATCGTAATGCACTAGCTTGTGACACAAATTAAATACAACTGTCTAACTCGAGAAGGATCTTGTTATAGGTTTATACACCACAAAACGGTACTAAAGTAGGTACTCGTAAGATACTAATCGAGCAAATTGTCCATGAGCCCCTTTAGTACGAGTTTGAAGCCTGCACCGGCTGCACCCTACAATAGTCACTGTGCCTCATGCGACTGTCTCGCTGTGTACTCAATAGGAGCTCAATTGTATAATATGCCTTTCAACTTTTTCCTAATTGTGGGTGCTATTTTTTATACTTAAAGGTAATTAGAAAAACACATGAGAATTTAAAGTTTGTAAATTATCTATATGTCTTCTTAATTTCTTCTTTTGACAACGTTACAAATTCATCAACGACCTACAAGAAGCACTCGTAAGCACTTTAACTCACCAACGCGCAGCTTACGAAATAACGTAGATATTAAGATGTATTGAAAATTAGTACAGGACATCTCTGAAATGAAGACTAGTTTTTTTTTTCACTTTCTAATTATGAATACTTTTTGCTCAAAGATTTAATTAATGTTTTATTAGTTTCTGTTCGCTACTTTTATTACTGTATCACTTTCACAGGAAACTGAGGATATTGACCCTGAAGTACTCTTAAATAGCAAATAAAGGCATTCGCAGTTGCCCCTAAGTGGTGTATATACATGTGGTTTAATGATAGATTAAATACTTGCCTGCTAAGTACGTAGGTAGGTAATTTAATAATTATACCTCTACATAATTTGAACCAAGTTGCCTGTCCAAGTAAAGTGATTTCAAAGTCACTCAAATTGTCCTATTATTATGCGTATGGCTCCATGTCTGCAACCTATCATTAAGTATACGCTTTATTTAGTTGCAAATTAAAAATAAAGTTGAATCAGAAATGTTTAGCGAAACGATACATTAAATACTTATTGGAAACGAAACTAGGTATTAATACATCCATTCACATACACATTATACTAAACGGAAACTCATGTTAATGTGTTTCTTTCAATTTACTCCTTTTGTTAAGCAAAGAAAAGACTCTTTCTTACAGTTAAATTACCTACTGCAAAAAATATCTATTTGTTTATTGTATTACGTTTCATGAAAAAAGGTAAGTAATTATTTCGAGGAAAGTGTTTCTGAAACATTAGCATTAATTTGTTCCGTTTTACCCGACTGCTGAAGGAGGAACCGTTAACATCTGAATTAATATCTCTGTAGATATTTTCCTCTGATCACTAGATTTGGTTTACAGTACCATATTCACCTACAATGATCGCGAATACTTCAAGACACTGTTTTCGACAAGTAAAATATTACACTTAGTTTCGCCAAGTTAATGAGTTTGTTGCACAATTTTATCTTTTAATATCTGGTATTAGCTTGGTGGGCTTGTCTATACACGGCTTCCCAAAGAAAAAGAGTGTATTGTTTTCAGGGTTCATGTAATTAACTTAGTACTTTTGCAAGATTGAACATTTGTAAACACCCAAATGCAGTGAAGGCTATGTTTGGGTAAAGAAAGTTATAATGAGCGCTAAGATTTAAATAATTTTCAAACTGACATACTTACTTGCCGAAATGTGCCTATTACATCACACCTTTGCCCTCGCTAGGTGTGCTGTGTTACAGGAACTAGAATATTAGAGCAATATGATCACTTTTAAACGTAACAATAACAATAGCCACCCACGCGGCCACGACAGAGGAAGTAATGCCTAGCAGTAATTCAATCCACTGATCGTAGCACCGGCACGTCCCATGATTGACATTTGATTGAATTACAAAAAATAAATGAGCATCTAATACCTAAACATTTAAGGTTCAATTATGAATTTCGTCGGCAATTGATTTCTCTTCTCTTTTTTTTTTTTGTTTTTACGATAAACCTTTTTTTAACCCCCTACGTAAAAGGGAAGTGTTGTACGTTTAATATGTGTATCTGTGTATGGATTATCATACACCCATAATGGCTGTACCCATCTGTCTGACATCATAGCTCCCAAACAGATGGACCGATTTTGTGCGGTTTTTTTTGTTTTTTGTTCAGCTATATTTTATGAAGATTTGCTCAGGCATTTGAAGATTTATCGATTTCGCTAACATCCACAGGTCCAATTTTTTTTAATGTTTATTTATTTAAGGGCTTTGACAGGTCAAATTGATTTGCGGGATACCTACCCAACTCCTCAGCAGCTTCCAGCAGAATGGGCTCATTAGAATGGTTTCACAATGAGTACTGGTTAAACAAAAATGGTTCGACGCTACCTAAAAATATAAATATAATAGGTATGTAATATAAATAAAAAAATTAAATATTTATTAAAAAGTGTAAAACAAAAAATAAATTAAAAATTAAGCCTCCGAAAATTGAAAATAAATGTACCTATTGGTTGTGGCCCTTTAACTTTAATGTAAGTACCTACCTAGTAATATTGTGATTTAAGCGATGTCACGTCGGGAGCCGCTAAATAAGTATTATAAAAAAGAATTATTATGTAGTAAAATATTAGCAGCTGATGATTATCGTGGTTTTGTTTGTTGTTAAATATTTTGGTATAATCGTTTGAAACATCGGCATGGCAACAAAAAGCTCATTTCAACCGACCAGTCGCGATTTTATCTGACATTCGCTCACGATGCTCAGATTGTAATTATATTTTTCTAAACCTGCCAAGTGCGACTCAGAATCGTACACCACATAAAAAATATAAAATGTTTAACACAATTTTTTACGTTTCTTGTATGGGCGTTGTTCCTCTTTAATTTAAAATTTATTTGTATTTTTATTATTTATTTGTTATTGTAGCGGTCTTAGTAATACATATCCTGTAAATATTTCAATTGTTACTTTTCTGAAGATCCCGCGCTCTGAACGGCAGACAGACGGGCAGACAATTTGACGGACAGACGTTAGCGGAGGCTTAGTAATAGAGTCCCGTTGGTACCCTTTCGGTACGAAACCCTAAAAAATGTACCCTATCATTAAATTATTAAGTGTGACACCGTCGATCATTGTATAGGTAAAAGAAAAAGTTATTTTGTCTCTGCCTGTCTTTAGCATTCTGCTATGGCACCGCGGTTCTGTTTGATTGAATCTCCGGTGTATTATTACACCTGCCTATTAATCTATCGATTGCGTAAGGTTTTTTATTTAGTAGGTATGTCGTGGGCAAGAAGCTTTACATAATTTCAAATCAGGCGGATAAATATCCATGTACTTTCTCTGATTTACACTGGAGCTGTTCTAATTACCGAGTGCCACGAACTGACCCGACAACATTCAATGATTAGGCTTATGGTACGGAGTCAGACATAATATTTTGTAATAAGTCATGAAACATCATTGATGCAATCTCCACTTACATGATACTGTAATTATCTGAATGCTCTGTTGTATCTCTCTAGTAGTAGGTAATAAATAACTATATGATAATAGCCAAAAAAAATTTTTACATCTGAAAATTTATAAAGACATTGAACGAGTTTTCCTCCTAAACACACCAATATATTTATGTAAACTTAAAATTATTTATTATGTATTAGCTATAGTTCAGCCTGAAGAGAGGTAGAAAAACTTTTCCTGCAAAATCTTACTTTAAGTTACAAAAAGTTAACGTAGGTACCTACTTATAATCAGTATTTTGATGATTTTGTCATATTGGCCACGCAACACATCCTTTCCAGTGTCTGATATTGGTTAGTTTGCTTTTCCCAAAGTTTATAAAAAACAGGTTTTAATTATAATTTACTTTTAAGCTCCTAGTAACGTAGCCAGTGTGTACCTCTATTATAGATATTTGCAATAGGTTCATTAGCGATCGGATTACATAATTCGCTCGAAACAACCGAAGGTTAACTTCTAATAATTAACTGCCTATTGTGTACTGTTATTGTGAAGCGAACTACCTGACAGACTGATGCCTTACGCATATTCAGCTCACTGGGCTAACGACCTCTTGACATTCGTATGTCATTAATGTCATGATCATTAAGAAACGAAAGGGCTCGAACTATTTACAAAATCAAGTTAAAACGTGTGCGTGCTTTTCATTTTAGTGAAATGCATGTTTTACTTAATTTGACGAATTCCAGATGAGATCATATTAAAAGAGGCCTATAAAACAAGAATTTAATGAGGCTTTTTAGTATCAGATCAGTGACACCAATTTATCAATATGTTTAACTGCTCTACAATTTTAATACTGGGGCTCGTCTTGCAGATCACATCTATGAAAGAACCATAATGAAATAAACGGATTACTCACGTAAATAATGTGGCTCGGTGCAATGTACGATACGCTGCCACAGGGGACAACGAATTAGTCCGAAACAAGTCAGGCTAAACTTGATTTATGTTCGTCACTGATCCGTTTATTTTACTGTGGTCTTTTCACAGGTGTGATCTCTAAAATTTGGCCCCTGTCTGGCACTAATATACTCGTACGGTTTTTATAAATTTATAAGCATATGTAAATCAAATGGTATTATGTTTTACAAGCTTTTATTACAAGCTTTTTTTAACTTGCAATATGTATGTATGTATAGGTATGTTTGTTCGGGTGGAATCTTGCGAGTTAAATTTGATCCTTTTCCTTTTGTTTGATTAAGCTGAAATTTTGCTTTCGGTGACAATGCAATAATCTGTCACTAAAATTCTGTTGGCGTTGCCAGGATCGTCTCCACAAAAGGGAACTCTTCAACGGTTTATGGCATCGACTTGAAATTTGGTATGGATATGTAAGTTGGGTGACAATACACGTACAGACAACAAAAAGTACAGTCAGCAAAAAAAACTTGTTTTAAAAAAGACGTTTTTATGGTTAGGTTGTTATAGGGTCTATTTTTACATCTTTACCATTACGTTAACTTACAAGCTCCTATGCATAAACAACGCTACTTACTTTGTTGATTGTTTCTTCGCGCGCTATTCACTATTACTCCCATACGTTATAGCTTCAGAACAACAATACACTTTAACATCAAGCAATGTCAGTGCATGGTGCATCGAAATCAGCTTTCTCCTGCGCCTGCAACCTCTTTGCGGCACACATCGTGGGAGCATTCCAGTTTTTGCTCCACGTATCCATTTTATAGCTTTATGGCCAAGCAGGGGTGTCAGGGGTACAGAATGCTTGTTTGTGCTCTAAAAAATAATCTACTTGTTAAATTTAGGTACTAGTAGCTCTATGAGCTGTAGACCTCGCTAGCTCATGTTTTTACATTTTTCGTTTTATTTTCCAAAAAAACAAATCGATAAAAAAATCTATATACTTAATTAGGTATCGAACCTGCTCATACATTTTTAAGATAAAGTTGAGAAATGCGACCAGGCCCCTATTTCACCAACTTTACAAATGTCAGTTTATAATGACAATTCGAACTACATTTATTTTTCAATATGAAGCGCGCTAAAACAAAAGCTCTTCAAGTCGGCAATTGACATCGAATTGTCATTGAAAGCTGACATTTGTAAAGTTGGTGAAATAGGGGCCAGAGAGTCCAGTACGAATATTCGAGAAACTTCATACTAAATATTAAATAAATAATAAATAAATATCATGGGACAATTGACACCAATTGACCTAGTCCCAAATTAAGCAGAGCTTGTGTTATGGGTACTAGACAACGGATAAACATACTTATATAGATAAATACATACTTAAATACGTATTAAACATCCAAGACCCAAGTACAACCATTCGTATTCATCATACAAACATCTGCCCCGACCGGGATTCGAACCCGGGACCTCAAGGTTCATAGTCTGGGTCTCTAACCACTAGGCTATCCGGTCGTCTATATTGGTTCCAAATACGCTCACAGGCGGGCGCTGTTCCAAACGTCTTACAATTTTCTCGATTACCTTACGCAGGATTCGAATATTCGTAATTGGGCCTCTGTAGAGGAGAACAACCGGACATTCGTACAGACATCATCACATACGTAAGAATTTTTGCCCAAGCTGAAACGGGGATCTTTCGCTCGCGCTTCGAGCTTAACTCGGTGACTCGGTCAGCATTTTTTTTATGTACTTACCTACTCAATAACATTTATCGATTACATTTTGATCGGCCGGAATAATAAATGAACTCAGTGACGAACATAATTGTAAGTCAACTTCTGGATTTATGCGATTAAAAGTCGTACGAGAAACATTACCAATCTGTGTTCTTATTTTTAAAAGTGGTTTGTTAGTGGACCGGGTGACCCTGCGCTTGACCCAAATTTCTCTCGTCCATCGATCTTTCAAAGAAACTTACGTTCCTTTCTTTACTGGAATATAATATAACAAAGTTTCTGCGTACTTCTTCAAATTAAGAGTGACGACTAGAGTGTTTCAAATGACAGCTACACGATGAGTACCTGGGCTGTGTTTTATAAAGCTACAAGTTACAATTTACAAGCGGAAGTCTCATTCTATCTTTATCTACCTTTTGTTAGAAAGAGACTTCCACTTGTAAATTGTAACTTGTAGCTTTATAAAACACGGCCCTGGTTATAAATCAGTAGTCTACTTAACCAGCCTACTCAGTAAATTAAAATGTTTCTTTATTACTTTGTTACCTACGTACCTACGTACTACCTACCTACTACCTACCTACCTACTACCTACCTACGTGAGCACTGAGGATTTTGGTACGGCTGAATCCGTATTGACATCTCATTCAACTCTTCTATACTTATTTGATTTGCGGTTTAAGCTTCTGCCTCCAGTTTTCTTAATTACTACGTACTCCCTATTTATCACGTTAGCTACATCATGTTTAGCAATATGAAAACACGACACATCCACAACTTTCATTGGACAGTCAAAATAATATTGAGCGGGCAAGGTTCTCAAACATTGTGCAATGACTCAAGGACGTTTAAGAATGTTTAAATACATGTTTTGAGCATCTCATAATATGTACTCACATAAGTGCCAATGACCTTTTTGTGGTGATGTAACGGAAACATAGCATGCCTAAGCCAAATGTCCTAGCACTCCTAGTGCCCAACACTGCCCCGATAGTTGGCATCTTACTCGCTAATCCTGCCTAATTTTTTGCTTGTACTGAGCTTTGCACTGTTGTTTTCCTGTGTGGAGAGTTAAGGCGTCGTAGGTTCAGTGAAAAACAAAACCGGCCAAGTGCGAGTCGGTCTCGAGGGTACCGTAGAAAGATTTTAACGCTTTTCCCCAGTGTTTTAAGAAGTTCAGTGTTAGCAGAGCCCTGCTCCTAAGCAAAATGTACGCAGTGTGGGGTCAACTTATATTGGTGTTTGAAATCTACAGACACAAAATTTTAAGATTTTGAGATTTTTTAAGTAGTTGTGCTATAAGAGCTACCTTCATACCAAATTTCAAGTTTCTAGGACATCTGGAAGTACCCTTTAGGTTTTCTAAAATCGGCAATTTGTATGGAAATGGATTTTTTAATGACCGTATCTTTTGATTGCGTTGACTTAGAAGGTTGATTTTTCACGGCTTTAAGGGACCGCAGGTTTGAGTATTTGATAATAATTTCAGCATGCTACCTCCACGCGTTCCAGAGAAAAAGGGTCTTGACAGACCGACAGACAGACAGACGGACAACAAAGTGATCCTATGAGGTTCCGTTTTTTCCTTTTGAGGTACGGAACCCTAAAAATGTCTCAGGGTGTGAGTCTCCCGCCGTGCGCGCCTACAGTGAGAATACACAGTACAGGTATTATTATATTACAGAATAAGACAGCCGGGGAAATTACGGGCACAAGAGGTATTTCATCTTAGCCCTCTAGGTTGGCAACGCATCTGCAATGTCTCTGGCGTTGCAGATGTCTATGGGCAGCGGTAATTACTTACCATCAGGCGACCCGCGTAAGCTCGTTTGCCTTCCTACTCATATAAAAAAAATTGCAATATGAGTGACAAACAGGGTGCCAATTATTAAGTTATTATTAAGTTCATTTTGGGACGTTTGCCTTATTTAGTTGAAAAATGACTTGTCGATACAAGTAATTTTAATTAAGATTTACGCAAAGTACCTACACTTTTCTAGTCATAATAGTTATTATTTGCACTAAGCCTACACGAAACAGTTTCTTGCGGCGCATTCTTCTTGGCAATGATGGTCTTTCCGAAAGCGCTGGTAGACTGAAAAAAAAAATGACGTGTAAAAGAGCATTCAACTGCCTATTTGCTGAATAAAATTTTGAATTTGAATTTGAGTTATTTCTAAGAAAAACGAGTCTTATCTACCACGACGTCTTGCTTGCATGAATATGAATCATTATAATGCGTGTTATAGCCTCTATTGTAGGTAAACCCTTTTATTTTCTGCAGCAACGATTACCTTTATTATACTTGCACACGATGCGCATAATTAGACACATAAACTCATTTAACGGATACAATTCTAAAACTAATTAAATAAATTTTCTTCGCATAATATGCTACATTTTATGATGGCAATGTTTAGTTAAACTTAATTAGAGATAATAGGTATGAAGGTTTAAACACATTAGAATACAAACATAATATTCTACAGTCAGTGTGTCAAAAGTATCCTGAATTTTGTACCTTGTCGAATCAAAACATTTTTCAAACAGTAAATATGTCATTTGGTTTTTGGCTGCAGCGGTTTTACCACGCACTATACAGTACGTACATGTGGGTTACAGCATTGTTTTCTGAAAAAAAGTTCACTTAGCACTTTATTTGCATTATTTAGCGCTTATTAAATAAACAACTTACACGTACACTTCCACAATGTTACACAGAGAAAACACTATATAATTTTGTCACCTTTTTAATCAAAAGTGAAAACTCCAATGCTAACACAATAAGAAAACGTAGATAGATCACGTGCCGTTCATAAGCGGAAGCGTAAAGCTAAGCTGATTAGCGCACCCTGCCGAAACAAAATTACAATCCGGATAAATTAAACAGACTCGCTGTGACAGGACAATAATGTGCGCCAAATATAGTTTAAGTAAACCGTGCAAAACTTATTTTTGCTTGATTACTGTGCCAAGTAAATGCAAACTGGTCACGTTAAACGCTGAATAGTTCGTATACTCAGTCGTAAGTAACATTGCAAACTGTAATAACTTTATATTTAGTTTAAAGCGCCATATCTTTTTCTGATAAAATTCCAAAATAATAATAATTAAGTATAATATTTACGTCACATCACTGCGTATTCGCAGCGTTGAGCACCGGTATGGCCGTTCGATCGATGAAACATTGTCTAATCATATTTCCTTATAAAATGTGAAGAATTCCTTGAATAGTAACAATTACTAACCACAAAAATTATTGGTTTCCAAACATTTTCACAACAATCAACAGTCGATGTAGGTACCTAGGTATAAATCGGGCCAATGCAGACTGAAATAGTTGCAATACTTGCGTTAGTGCGTTACCAGGTTACCACTGAAGTCGTTGTTATACGAACAAGCATTAATGACGAAGCTTCTAGAACTGCACGTAACGCGACCAAATGAAGCATGAAACTATGCAAGTAGCGTCATCCATTGATAACATATTAATCAAAATGGAAAAAAAAGATCCGACTGATTGAACAAAGAGGAAGTTAGTCCAACGTTGTTAGTATAAAACTGCAAAAAATAAACGCGTCCTGAAAAACCAACTCCGATGATATCGAACACATAATAATATAAACTACACATGATTCAACTTGGTTGTTAAGAGACTACACTGCAGACTACAGATGTTACTTGCAAAATTATCATCAGGTTTCCTTGATCTCACCCTGGAACCGCCAATGAGTGTCTAAGTCACACCATCGAAAAACTAATAAACGCGATGCTACTATTTATGGTAAAACATAAAACAAAATGGGTGTGCTCATCGAAGATATGGGTGAATGTCATTTTTATTCCATTTTCGCCTATAAGTCGTAGTGTTACGACTTAAAATCGAAAATTTAAAAAAAATACGTCCAATCAAAAAAAATATGTTCAATTATTTTGTAAACCAGCAACGGCCAGCCGCCTTGGACAATGAAATCAACAAAAAATCAACTGAACGTATAAATGCTGCTTGACTATTCGGATGTTTATCCACGTAAATACCTATCAAGCGCGTTGATGTCTTCAGTACTCTACAGCTACCGCGCTACTTTTTACATCGCGTGAAATATTATGCCGGCCCACGACCTAAAATATTCTTATTATTACGTAGTCATTAGATAATAAGTATCTCGGATTACGTGGGACTGAGATGACAAGTTGATGTATGAGCCCATATCTAAGTTACGTAATACGCAAGAATGAGTATGAATATTAAGTTTTCGCCCAATCAGTTTATGCTTAACGCATCGGTCAAGGCCACGGTCATAGAGACGTTTTCTTTGGGTTCTGTACATATCTAGTACCAAAATTATTGTGATATTTTATGCGACGATAAAGTACCTACTGGTTAACATTGACACACTTTACTTTCGATACGGTCCTTGGCCTTTACACGAAGTTTTTTTATATTGGGCTGTCTACATAAAACGTGAAATATTACCATTTTGGTCGTTAGAATTTTCATAACAATCTAATTCGAGCAGTCGATGTCTTTGTCATGTATCGTGTGTTCAAAAAGTTGACATAAGTATCTAGGTTGACAAAAGACAACATAGGTATAGCTTGTATAAATCAGTTCATCAGTTGAGTAGGTATCTAGGCGAGACTATACATGTATACATACATGAAGGAGTAATCAAAAATAGAGTCCTTCCTTTTGGTTTTGCTGTAATCAAAGAATAAATAAATAAATAAATAAATATCATGGGACAAATTGACACCAATTGACCTAGTCCCAAACTAGGCAAAGCCTGTACTATGGGTACTAGACAACGGATAAACATACTTATATAGATAAATACATACTTAAATACATATTAAACATCCACCCGAGAACAAACATTCGTATTCATCATACAAATATCTGCCCCGACCGGGATTAGAACCCGGGACCTCAAGCTTCATAGTCAGGGTCGCTAACCACTAGGCCATCCGGTCGTCAAAAAAAGGAATAAAGGGTAAGTGATAGTGATAGTATTTTACTCGTTCTAGAAAATTCTAATTATTGTTTACACACAACAACAACCAGCCGGCGTATAGGAATTGCACGCGGAATAAATCGTAACACGAAAACTATTCGTTCCTGCTCAAATCTTCTGTTAGTTTTGAACCTTAACGGCGCTGACACAAAGTGTTAAACTACATTGAACGTCTACGGTATTCTATGAAGTCATATTTTAATTCAATAGATGTTTGCGATGCGTCGGGTGTTTCCTACACGCATGGACAATGAGGATGACGACGGCGACGCTCCAATAGTCATCGAGATCTGTGTTTTTACTGACCAGTGACACACGTTGTGACCCAAAAGGACATGGGGAATAATAATATAAGTAATACTTAATAAGAAACTATGGCGGAGTAACAACGCACGGGACCGCATTAGCCTATTCATGGAAAGTTTTTAGCTTTATATTTAAAAATTAGTTTCAATCAGTGAACGCATATAAAACATGGAAGCAGTCTTTCCATACAACGTATCGTTCACTAGCAGAGCCAAAACTCGCACAAAGATGAAGTACACACACAGCAGCAAAGTAACCATACACTAAACTATTCATGCATTCAAAAATTACGTTAATACGCACCAATCTAGGTTGCTATTAGGATGTGCTTTGCTAGTTACGCCATTTTATAAATACTCAAAGATTTGACTAGAAGGCCAGTAGCGTTTGTCAGCGTCCGGCAATGCGCACTGGCCCAATGTGATTGGTTCTCGGCATGACAGATTACGGCCATTATTGGTTCGCACGTCTGCTGCGATGTCAATGTCTGTCAGATGTGGTTAGATGCGTGGACAACGTTATGCATGAGGGGACCAGTCATAAAAAAATATTCTTGCACTATCTTAATAATTATAATATATTATATTTAGCAAATTTAGAGCATTGTAAGATTTTACTTTTACTTACGTAAATCCAATAAAACCATGTATTGCTATTATAATTTGTTTACAAGTTTTTATCACCCTGAAAAATCCTTAAGCTTCTATATAACGTTTCCCTCCAAAAAACCATGCCGGCTTCCTTCTCTCTCGCTCCTCTTCGTTTTCCCGCCACAGTCTCCCTCTCTGCCTCCCCCTCTCTTTCTGCATTCAAATATGGCGGGCAGCACGAGGCGAAGACAACACATCGCATTTATTTATTAATAACAAATGAGTACTTACATTAAATTGAATATAAACTGTTATACAATTATCCTATTAATTTTAAGAAATCTAACAGTATACATTTTGAATTTGGTTAAATATGATAACATAGGTAGTCAACCCTCGCCTCGGGCCCATAACGCTATAAAACAAGGCTGGCAATATATTTTCTAGCTGGGCCAAATTTTTTAAGTCCACTACTTTTTGGAGGTGGAAACAGCGTGACCGACCATCGCCGCGTCGCGCTATTGGCTGGCTGGCTAATTAACGCGTTGGCGGGCAAATTCAAATGCCTTGGCGGGCATTTGAATTACTTAGTTTCCCGCGAGCCTGGGTTTGGACAACGCTCCGAATTTCCACTCGCTTGAATTCGCCTGAAATCCAAATCTGTATCTTAATAAATATAAAAGTCCAACAGGCAATTAATAATTAGTAAAATGAGCTGCTACATTATGCATAATGACATCCCTATGGTAAGCAAGAAGATTTTGAATTTTCAGGTAATGGTGTACTTACATGTGAAAAGTGATTCCACTACCCTTGGATGCCTTGGGACAGTGATCCGTGTGATTTTTGCACAACTTCACCCCACATAAAGGCATTTTAAAACATAAATCTTATTTTTAATGATTAAAATAAACTGTCAAAACAGCGTCCGCCATTGCGGACACGCGCAACCTAACTGATCGGCGCGCCGGTACAGTTTGCAAGCCCCGCCCACCGCGGTATAGGTTTCGTGGGGTCATTTTAAAGTGACAGGAATGCTTCCATGTCTTATATGCGTTCACTGGTTTCAATCCTGTTTATGGAATTCTGCTGCCACACTTGAGACGGTCGTCGTAGCGTGTGCTCCCAGAGGAACGACTACGGATTAGTCCGAAATATATCGGGCTATACTCGACTGACATACCTACGTGAGTGATCCGTTTATTTCACTATAAATAAAAATGTGCCACTTATTGAATAAGTATTTACGCAATACGGTACCTAACTAAAATTTATTGACTAGGTGTCGCACAGACTTTCTAAAAGAGAAAAACCTCAAGTAGTCTTCTTGACTTTATTTACACTATGTAAGAGCACTTGTAATTTACCAAGTTTCAAGTCTATTTGCTATTATATTAATAATAATTATTTTTTTTCCTTGAAATCCTGTGCCTTCAAACACGAGTCGGACACCTTGTTAATATTTTAGTAGACCAGAACGGAAACTGTTTTCATTTCAGAAAAATAATTTCACAATACCTACAGAATCATACATCAAATTTATTACATTACTGTTTTATAAGATACTTAATTATTTGTCTACACTGTTGTAACAGTTTTACAGATCGTACAAGAAAATTCAGAAAAAATGTGATGAATATGAATTTCCTGTGAATGTTAGACACCTATGGACCACCTGATGATTATCCTTAACTAGTCAAAAATTCACGCGGTAATTTTGTAGCAATACACAGAATTGCACCGATTTCAAGTGATATTTTACAGGTGTTTTGTATAATCGGGGCCCGGGTGTCCATCGATGTAAAATAAAGTAAATGTTCCAGTGCCCTATATTGTTCCAATGGTTGGTACCTTCAGTCTTAATTCATAGCAATAAAGGCGACAAGTACAGTATCAAATAATTATTGATATTAAGATCTCAAATATTGGGACGTATAGGTACTGTGAGCCGGTGCCTAACTAAACACGACTGTTTGGGTGGATGTAGCTCTAATGACTGCGTCTTAGTTGCAAGACGTGTGAGAGGAGGAAAAACAATTGTTTTAAATTATTTTTATTATATTTTTATCAATAGGCGAATACACGACTTTTTGTCAAAAGTCACTTGTTTGCTGTCCTCCAAGATATCTTGCATTCGTTAAATTCGTGTTTCAAATAACAAACAAACGACCGGATGGCCTAGTAGTTAGCGACCCTGACTATGAAGCTTGAGGTCCCGGGTTCGAATCCCGGTCGGGGCAAATGTTTGTATGATGAATACGAATGTTTGTTCTCGGGTCTTTAATATGTATATAAGTATGTATTTATCTATATAAGTATGTTTATCCGTTGTCTAGTACCCATAGTACAGGCTTTGCCTAGTTTGGGACTATTATAGGTCAATTGGTGTCAATTTGTCCCGTGGTATTTATTTATCATTTATTAAACTAAAACTATCCACAGCAACAAGAGAGAGAGCGACCCTTACAGTACCTTAGTAAACCCTTTTATATTTCGCCATGTACCTACTCTACCACTGCAACCACGTCAGGAAATCGTGGGTTTCCCTATAAAGAGTGATATGACACAACAGGTAATATATATAAAAGTGGCCATACCATGCTAATTCCTTTTCAACATCCTAGTAATTTTATAGCCCCTAGAATGGAAAACATGATGATTGGTATTGGCACGATCTAAGTTCCTTATTATGTGGTGTACAACGGAAGCTAGTCGTAGTACCTGGGTACCAATCAATAATTTTATGCGAGGTGATGAGAAGTTCCCTTATTGAAATGGAGTGAATTGGTTGAATGAATTAAGTTTCCGCCGATCGTTTTGACATTTAATCTTTTATTGATAATCATAACCGTAGTTGTAGACCCTATCTTAAATGCCAACTAACGTTAACTGGCTATGCAATTTACGTGTCAGTGATTCCTCTATTCCGTCTTCACCATCAGCGTGAATAAGATAGACGAATTGCTTATTTGTATTATTATTAACAGTTTATTCATCCCAATTCAAGAATGTTAATTCAGGCGCCGACATCCGGAAAAAAAAATTGGTACAATCCATTGCCTTAGATAGACTTTCGTGAGCTATCTTTTAACAAATAAAAAACAAGACTTTAACAAGCTATTTACAAAACACGAGAACAACTTTTCAATTTATACGACTCCGATAATTTCATGAACGTGTATTACGCAACACTAAATTGCAACCCGTATGAATACGACAGCGGCAATTTGCAGTTCGGAATGTTATGTGGAGCGTCGAACGCCGCGCCGTATCGTAGGATAATAGGACGACGACCGTTTGTCTGCGCTAACCGCGAAGTGCTTATTACTGACCCATCAATTACTTACATAAAGTGTGCTTGGTCTAACTTCAGTTATATCAGACAGCGGGTTAAGGCACAGTGGCTCCGTTGCATCAGCATGGCTTACTTCCGCGCTCGCGTACTACATCCATTATTGTTTATTTTTCGTAGTTTGTTTCTTATTACTAAATCGCGGTGATTGATGCGCTGGTCGAGCTCTATCCTACAACGCAATCAGATCGATTCCTATCTGCTGACAATTTGATTCAACAAGTGGAAGTCTCCTGAAGAATTATGTCACTTTTTCTCTTCATTTATAGGTCTCTGTCGTTAAGTTTACACGATTTAAGATGTAACTGTTTTAAGAGGTTTCTTTAATATTGAGTAAAGCTAAACCTATTTGGGTATTCTGTTCAGGAATTCGCAAAAAAATGTTCACAACTTAACTACTTTAATAAGTTTTATTTGATTCCATTATTCCATACACCTTGACTTTGAATATTAAAAACCCATTTATAAACATGCTCAATAAAATATTAAAGTGATGCATGCAAATAATTTCTTAAAATAATATCGCCATGACAAATCAAAATTATGCTTTTTATTAACCGACTTCAAAAAAGGAGGAGGTTCTGAATTCTTCGGAATATATATATATATTCATTAATTAACTTGAAAAATAATAACACATTCTGCCATCCTTCCGTGACTGCGTGTTCACAATAATAAGGTTTCCAGTAAAAGCAGTACAATTAGACTAGTATTTGCATTTGCAGTTATTTAGCATAAATTATGTCAGTCAGTGAACCAAAAATTCACCGAATTAATTGTCGTACACCGGCCGTAGCAACAGCATAATTTTATATATGTCGAAGCGTAGATATAAATAAGTGGATGTTTGCCTTTAAAGGCGTCCAACAAACAGAGTTATGTAGCCAGATTTATTGCTTAATCGTGATGAAGCGAGAAGCAATCGTGACCTAACTTTACTGTAAGATTATACATTCTTGGAGTTAGCTCTACGTTCATTTAGTCTAAAGCTAATGATAACGTTAATATTACGTCAACCATATCGAATAGAACGGCTGCATGGTAAACGCCATTCTCTCTTGTTGTGTGATCGATAAATTGAGTCGCAATCACATTCTAGCTTCTTGAGTCTATAGCAAGTTACGGTCGCACACTTGTCATGAAATACCTCTTATAATCCTTAGTAAGTATACCTTATACCTGGGCGGAAAAGGAAAAACGCGTTTTCCTGGAAGTTTCATCGACATCTTTAGAACTGTTTCCGAAATAGTAAAAATACAAGTTTACCTAATTTAAAGTAATAGAATAAGCATGGTAAAAAATATAATTATTCGTTGTTTTAGTGCTATTAACAATTTTTTATAGGCGTGTGCGGAAAGCTGTAGATCCTTTGTATTCCGTAAGTGCCAATGTGCTAATCTCAGATATTCTTAAACTATGATGATCGTAAACGGTTTATTTATTATTGATACGGTATGAAGAAGAATTTGTCCGCTGACATTGCTTATAAATTTCTGGCATTCGTAAATAACTATTGTCTGTTCTCGGACAAAAGTACCTTATTGGAATGTTTTGTTATCATGACATGAAGCAGTTTTGTTGATATTGACTAAGTACTTACAACTTCGCAAATAAGGATTGAAATATAATAACGTGATGATTTATATTTACACCGCATTGCATGGCGTATGTAAAACCGGCATAAAAATAATGTGCCTACCAAAATTTTCCTACATTTGCTTAGCTTTTCCATTTAAGCAACATGAGCGTGAGCGTGACTGTCTTATAAATTTGGTCCCTTAGAATATACCTTTACATAATCCCACCAAAAACATAAATATGAGGAAGAGAACCAAGTTCAATATATATAAATAAAAAGAGGTGAAATCTCAACGTTTAATCTTAACGTTTATTGAAGATTCTTTCCATCAGAGTCACATGCAACTTGGCTAATTTTTAGCAGACACAAACAGACTGATGGACATGGTGAAACTATAACGGTTTCTTGTTGACTGCGGAATCCTAAAAATGAATGGAGTAGGAACTTATTTGTAACCTGTTTCAGTTTTATTACTTACTCGAAAAATGCTATTTCTAACGAAAGTGACGGGGATACTTAAATTTTTCTGCACTGTTATAAATTGTACCTAGTTCAATAAATATTATTTATAATTACAAATTAGAGGGTCATCAACGGGCCGTGACTCGGTTACCGATGCGCGCGCACCTTTCGTAACAGACCTTAAACACGCTAAATCGGCTGTCGCCTTGACCGAAGATGGTTGATGATATTTCATAATCGTGATACTAAATTATTAAAATATTAGTTCTATTGATTAGAAGTCAGGGAGATATGCTAATTAAGTAAATGTTAGAAATACAACC
This sequence comes from Clepsis dumicolana, assembly GCA_963691665.1. NCBI lineage: Eukaryota > Metazoa > Arthropoda > Insecta > Lepidoptera > Tortricidae > Clepsis > Clepsis dumicolana. The sequence continues at coordinate 9,465,892 of OY829510.1, read as the reverse complement.
GACAAAATGCGATGCAAATGCAAATTCCGTACCTACCTAATGTTTTTCGGATTTTTCCTACTTCATGCCAAATTTTATGATCCTAGGTCAGTGAGGGGCAAAGATGGGTAAAGTACGGCCTGCGAAGGGATTTTATTATATGGCCCGCGATGATTATTATTTTGGTCGTCCTGCAGTATAAAATAGAATAATAGACGCATAGGCAAAGGAGCCAGCTAGACTAGCCGCGTAGTTCGTGTGTTGCTAGTTAAAAGTTTCAAAACATTTTAATTTCAAAATTTCAGAAAATTCAAAACAAAATGCATTTTTGGTATAATTCTGGCCCTTCTCTAAAATATCTGTAACTTTCTGGGCCCCCGTTAAAGAAAGTTTAACCACCACTTTCCTAGAATCAATGGGATCAGTGTAATATACGAGTAGGTTTTGATTTACTTGCGATTAACAGATCGACAGACAGATAGACGGGCAGCAAAATGCTCGGAGAGTTCCGATTTTTTCTTCTGAGATTCGGAACTCTAAGAAATGGGTAAATTACCTATGTATGAGCTAAAACCTTACCTTAGCTTCATGAACTTGCTGATCCGTAACCACAAGTGTCATGATTTGATTTCTTAATGTGGACCTCCACAAATAACGCCTGATTAAATAAATTGTAATCGTTTACTTCGAGCTCTATACAAGTCCTTCTTAGTACTTCGGGTGATGGGGTCGTTTGTAGCCGTCTTTTGTTACCAAAAGTTGAAGACGTAGATGGTTAACTTTATTCGTTAGTGATTAGTGATCGCCAATTTTAAACTTAGTGCTGTAAACGTGGCTATTATGGAACAAAAGCTTACAACAATGACAGAGGCACCAAATGTCAAATACAGTCTTGATCCAAGGATTTCGACTTATTCACGAACAGAGCAAGGTTCAAGCATAATGATCTTCTTTTAATGTAGTCCTGTTGTGTGGACTATACGTGCATAACACAAGTGTGTATATAGGATCTTGATCAGGAGGAGGGCAGCGTTGCTCTTTGGTCGACTTCTCCCATGCCCCCCCCCCCCCCCCCCTCCAGCTCTCAGGAAACGTCATCACATTTTGGTGAGTCTCATTATCCACTATATTCACTTCACTACACCTGCGTACGCCCATGTGCATGCACTTCAAGAGCAACAAACTAACAAAAAAGCATACTGTTCTCGGATAGAGAAAGCTAGCTAGGTAGGTTTTACTCGAGTGCGTTGAACGTAGTATTTAAGCGCACAATAGGTATTCTCATTCTCCCATACATACTGCAGATGGAGTCAGGAGTGTGAGAAACCTTTTTTAGTAAAAATAACTGGGACCTAACCTGGCAAAGAATGCTATTGCGCTTTTTGTACAAGTGCGTTGGAGTTGGAACCCTTTTAGTAATTATGGGATAGAGTTCGAACAGCGTTGTTATTTGTTACGAGTATTATGATCTCCCATTGAAACATCTATGATCATGATATACAATGTAATATGTAATTGGAACTTGGATTGGAGCTTTTCAATAGTTTCTTCACTGTTACATTTTAAACATTATTGAAGGTGCTTATAGTCAACCGTAGTTGGGACCATAATAAATATTATATATATGTTATATGTATATATATATCTACCCCCTACTATAAGCGCAACACAAACATTAAACTGAATATTTCCTTTTTTTATTAGACCTACGCTGACAGCCGCAGATGGCTTTTACAGCGTCAACAGACCGAGATCGAGCATCCTGACGGAGGCTCAAAGATGGTAAGATTGCTTACCAAAGACTCTCCTCTAGAACCGATCCTGGAAATTGTCTAGCGTCAACTGTAAAAACAACCGAACGCTACTTTTTGGTGCCAATAAGGAGCTAACAAATTCTAAAAATATTAAGAAGTGATCGATTGAGTGTCCAATTCTATATTACAAGAGAACGATCTTTCGTAACCATGCTAAACACTTCCCCACATTGAAAAATTCAGCGTAAAAAAATCAACAGATGGCGTACTCAATAGCACACCTTTGTCGCGGAAAAAAACATCCCTTGGCGTACGCATATTATGAGAAAGAAATGTAGGTATCCTTTTTGTCCGGAACAAAAGCTATATTACGGCTACAAAATCATCAACATACATCACCGACAACTGAATCAACACATACAGTAGCATTACATAAGAAGTGTAACTGGTGCGTTCCGCGTGCCGCGCGAAGGCAACCGCCAAGCTCGCCAAGGAAGCCGGCCACGATAGCAAATTCACATTACCGTGGTTTATACCCACTGTGAAAATTTTAAGGCTAATGTTTATTGTTGATTACTCCTCTATCCGACACATTACGGCGATATTGTAACGGCAGTACTGCCGGTATTGAGTTCATATTGATAGATAATGAATGAGTTAGAGCGAAGGAGATACTCTATGCGGCCTATTTGACCACTGTCACTCCCATATAAATTTAGTCTGTTAGGTTAGAATTTGTATGGAATTGTCAGATGCCAAAGCTCCCACTGTAGGTACGTCATAGGTATAATGTATATAGTTTACAATTGGCTTTTATATCACTTGAACCATGTCTCGCAGAGGCTCCGACTTTCGAAGATTCATGCAATAACTACAGTCATGAAACTACTAAGTATGCTTCAAAACTCTTAATTATCATAACGGGTTAAAGTATTAGGCAGTGGAATAAGATGACTCGGGTCTCATGTTATTTTACTTTAGTATAAAATAAATTAACTACTTAAGGCCAATGAGACGAAATAAAAACCTTGAAGAACACGATGACCTACCAAGTTGCATTTTCATGTGTGTGAAGATATTCAAACAGCTACCGTAACACATAGATAAGCGTGTTTTTCGTTTTTTATTTCGTCTCTTTAGCCTTAGTTTATATGTAGGTAGTTCGGTTAAAAATCTAATTACAATTCATGTCAATAAAATCTTAGCCGACTTTTCACTTCCAAAAAACTACTCTTCTAACCCATAAATTTTATTTTGATTACAGGTCCATGAAATGATAAGGCTGCACCTGACAGACCGGCACCTCCGCGTGATGTTGTGGTGCATCCTTCTCGGCTTGCAGCCGGCGTTCGGCGGCATTCTCGACCCCTTCAACTGGGCGCGCTCCGACCGCATCGAAGTTAACATTCCTTGGCTGCCTTGTAAGTTTACTGTCAATATTAGCAGTAAGTATGTCAAAATGCGAGGAAAGGCGAGATTCTGGTCTGTCTTTTCCCAACCGGGTATTTCAGAATATAAAGCAAAAATGCTGAGACAGTATGCTTAAGTAAAAGAAATCTCATTATTTCCCTAACATAGCAACGACATGAATTTTCTAACAACAGAAATATTTATTTATATGGTTGTCGCACAAATTCCCCTTCGGGACCTGATGTTTTAGTTCAGTTTTAAATTGGCATGGCACATTAATTTTCAGTTGAATAAAAGTACGATTTGACAGCATAATGATCTGAATAATAAAAATGCTTAGAGTTAACATCACAAAACGCTTGGCATATTCACTCTGGGTAAAAACCGCATAAATCTGGATGCCGATGATTGAAATTAAAGTGCTGATAATAGGGTAATAGTTCACCCTTTTCTGGACGCAGTCAAAAATCGTGATTATAACAAGTAAAATTCTGAGAAGCTATTTAGTTTCGGTGTTTTTTTTTTAATATGACAGACTTCATTAGGCACCCTTATCTTTATTAAAAACACGGAAAAAATGATTAGTATCTATTGTATTACATATCCAAATTTTAATGTTCAGTTGAAAACGAGACTAGATGCTACGACGAGCTAGGCTGCTTAAACATCACCAGGAGCTGGTATCATCTCATTCACCGGCCTTTTAACGTATTTCCTCTGCCCAGAGTCGTGATAAACACAAGGTACCTAAATTCAATTATAAACATTTAAGCTAACTGTACAATGAGGTTGCCCTCAATTATGTTCTGATTGTTCTCGTTCATTATAATCGTAGTTATTGCCCTCGTTTCCAGGTTTATTCTATACACAAAGAAGAATCCCACCGATGGTCAGATTTTGAACGTTAACGTGAACAAAACTATAGTGAAGTCCAACTTCAGTCCGCGAAGGCTCACGAAAATGATAATTCACGGATTCATCGACACACCTCTTTCCAACTGGGTAAGCCAGCAACTACAGTGGAAGATTTTCTATGCGGTCGATTTGCCAACTGTCATTCCATATAAATAATACATATTTAATCTTTTATATTAGGATACAGTTTGTATGCAACGGACAGATGGCAAATCGGCCACATAGAAAATCTCCCACTACAAATAACTCTTCACAACAACTCCTACCTACGACGAGGATTTTAAATCCTGTGAACCTTATTAAAGGTTGGCCGCAAGTGTAGCTGAATACTCTTAAAAAGCCATGTCACTCTTACTAATTTCGCATAATTTAAACTGTCACAGTATTCTTAACATGAAACTACCGTGAGACTCAATCATAATTAAATAAAAACGGATCACTCACGTGTATAAGTCACGCGGGCTAAACTCGACTTATATACGTGAGTGATCCGTTTTTATTTCATTGTCTCAGTATTGTTTGGAACTGCGACAATATACTAATGGTTTCCGGCTACTTTTGCTTTGAGGTTGAGTGTACTTGCTTGTACGAATCTTGTTGCTTAAAATCACCATCTTATAATCTTTGTACACTAAACTGCGAAAGATTTTTACCTAACTTCTTGCACAATATTCTGCAATGCCATGAGGATTTGGCTGAAAAACTAGTGTCTGTAGATAACGAAAACCTTGTGATAAGATAAATATACCGGATGCGTTTATTCTCTACATTAATAAATATTGATTAATCAGATAAATGGTTGATCAAAGTTTAAAATATAAAGTCACATGATACAATACAACCGGTATCATACAGATAATAATTATTTATTATTGACATATAATTTGCAAGAAACTCCATGACTCAACTTTTCGTATCAATTGTCACTTAGTGAAATGAGTGAGACAAATCATGGTTTTTAGTATAAAAAATGCTTCGCTATTTCGCATAATTTTTACTTTTATTCAACTTGAATGTGAAATGAAAACAGTCCGTCAACTAAGTATAGCACATTGTTAAAATCTGTCCGAAATTTCGAGTTGGGTAGATTAAAAAGAAAAAGTAGATAATAAGCGTTTTCAGTAAAAAATATAGGTACTTGCTTACCTTTTATTTTTTGTCAATTTGGTATATATGTGTTTTTTTTTCTGCTAAAAATGATGTGATACAGAAAAAAAGCCTCTTATTTTTAATACAAATTTTGTGAGTCCGTTTTGCGACGTCCATTATGAATGTAAGGATAAAAATCGCAAACCTGACATTTTGTGTGGGCAATCTTTTTATCTATTGGAATTGACTGTAGTACGCATGATTCTGTGTAGATAAGACCTTACATTTTTTTATAATACAAAAAAAATTAAGGTAAGTACACTTTTTCTGAAACCGCCCAAAATTTAAGTACAGTCCTACTGTATTGTATTCTCAGGTCAGTGAGATGAAGGATGAGCTGGTGAAAGCGGGCGACTTCAACGTGGTCGTGGTGGACTGGGCGGGCGGCAGCCTGCCGCTGTACACGCAGGCCACCGCCAACACGAGGCTCGTCGGGCTGGAGGTGGCTCACTTCGTTAACACGTTACAGGTTAAATAATAGTCATAATGTTTTTTATGTACTCACTGAAACATGAATACACAGAAAAAAGACAAAAAAATAGAGCTAACCCCGGGAATCGAACCCGGATCCTTGACATTCCGTGTCATGTGCCATTGCCCTTACACCAAAGTCAGCAATGGTAAAGATGTTTAATTTTTCACAATTAAAATTGTGTTTTTTTTTAAATGTCAGCTCGTTAATAGTTACTTTATGTAGTGACTAACGCAGTCTAAATGGATATGAAATATGCCTCGCAAAGTGAAGACAACACACTCCATCGAAACTAAATCAGTTCACCCGGACTAACTACTTTTACACAGCTAGAGACACAAAAAGGAGAGCTAACTGCCGTACTTATTTATGTATTTTGACATTTATTTTAATTCGTTTTATTTTAAAATTTTCTGATAGATAATTTTCATTCCTTGTTAGGAACTTAATTGAAATTCGTTGACATAGGCATTAGCCAATGTGTGAGTACTGTCTACTTTTATTTGAACGAGCCGTCACACTAATTCATCCCTAATTTTTAAGCATTTTCATACGCTCTCTAAGGTAATTTTTTACTGCTTTTCAGAAAGAACATGGGTTAAATCCTCTTGACGTCCATATAATTGGGCATTCGTTAGGCGCTCACACCGCAGGATACGCGGGAGAAAGGATACAAGTGAGTATCACCTATTTAAATATAAACGTTAATGATTTTTTTACATTATGTTATGCTCTTCAGCAAATCTCATTATTGTCTTTGATTTAGCCTCTCAATTCTTAGGGATTAGGAAGGATCACTGGCCTAGACCCCGCGGAACCGTATTTCCAAGGAATGCAATCGCATGTGAGGCTCGACCCTACCGACGCGGAATTCGTCGACGTCATACACACTGACGGAAAGAGCATTTTCCTTTTAGGTAATGCTAAACGTAACTGTGTTTAACTCATGATACCTACTTACCCGCACGTAAATAATTATTGCTTTTATTAATCCATGGCGCACTTTCGTTCGTTGGACGCATGTAATCTGACGCCACTTGAACTTAGAAATAAAGCTTCGTTGCTTCACCTACCTACCATATTCGTTAAAAGGGATGATTTCACAAAAAAAACTATCGTTAAACCCATGAAGATAACCTTAGCTGGGGCACAAAATTATTGAGAATTATTTAATTACTTACTCGTTCCAACAGTTTGAAAGAAATCGCCCCTATAATCTGAATTCACACCTTTTCACCGAAAGTTCGCTAACATCATTTATGATAACATATATATTTAAACGGTTATTGTAGACATGGTATATCTTAAGTAGCTTATTGCTATTCATTCCATCAAATTCATAAGTATATATTTTTTATGTATTTATCGCATACATGGTAACTAATCATCCACGTGTTTTATTCACGCGTGCGACAGATTTTGTGTTTATGGCAGGATATGGAATGTCACAACCTGTGGGACACTTGGATTTCTATCCGAACAACGGCAAGGAGCAGCCTGGCTGCGACCTCACTGAGGGTCCCTTGGTGCCTCTAACTTTGGTCAAACAAGGCCTGGAAGAAGCCTCTAGGGTGCTAGTGGCTTGCAATCATGTAAGAGCTATCAAGCTCTTTACGGAGTCCATCAATGGAAAATGCTCCTACATAGGTAAGAAAAAATATCAAAATTTGTTAGGGGTCAATCAGCAAAAATTATCATGCGATTCGCGTTTAGAAATTTTAAAGCAATGTGCTGCACGCTGTGTGTTATTATAGTTTATAGTGAAAGAAATCTTATATATATGTACATTATGGTTATAGCCAGTTGCTAACGTCATTTGTGTCTTTGTATTTCAGGACATCAATGTCCGTCGTACCAACATTTTCTTGATGGAAAATGTTTCCATTGCGGCCACGGATGTGCGATTATGGGGTAAGCAGGCATAATCTTCAAAGAATCTCAGAATTTGCTTTTCGGAGAATTAATGTTAATCATTAGTCGTGCTTTATTCAATTGTTTCCAGTTTCCACGCCGACAGTTCTCCTGGCTTAATAACGAATAAAAATAACCAATCGGAGAACGAAGTGTACCCATCGGAGGAGCAAGAGACCATCGGGGCTAAATACTACTTGAGTACTGGCAAAGAGCTGCCATTTTGCCGTAAGTATCCCGAATTTACAAAAAATCATAGTAGGTACTACTACTAAGAACTTAGACCCACTTAAATGGGCAACCGCCCGCCTGATCGAACGTAGACAGTACCTAATCTTATTTAGTTACTAGATTAGGTTTTAGTTAATTTAGTAGGTACTAAATTATCTAAATTTCAAAAAGTTCAGATCAACGACACTAGAGTAATCATTTTATCATTAAACGTTAATTTTTATACCACATAGTTACGTACAAGATACAAGATAGAGTCAAGTCGTCCCAATGAACAATTGAGACCTTATAGTGAAATAAACGGATCACTCACGTAGGTACGTCAGTCGAGTATCGCCCGACATGTTTCGGATAATTTTTTTTTTGGCGTTTTGCTGCCATCGAAGCGTGTGCTCCCAGAGGAGACTACGAATTAGTCTGAAACATATCGGGCTATACTCAACTTACATACGTGAGTGATCCGTTTATTTTACTATCATTAAATCTCATGGTAAGTAGTTTCATGTCAAAAATTTTGACCTTCGCTAACTTTGTTTTACTACAACCAGTAGGTCACTCATAATAATTGCTAGTCGAAGGCGAGCATTCTGCAGTAATTTTAGTCCTTGTGTTAAATTACGTGTTTGACATTCGGACCGCCTACCATGCATACATAATTATGTCCTTTACAATTACGTTTATGGTCAAATACCCTTGCTTCATTTGAATACTTTAGCAATCTTTTGGAATATTAAGATGCAGCAGCTGAATTCAGACATAACTTGATTGATTGATTTCTTTCAGAACGACATTACAGGATTGCAATCCAACTGGCTAACCCTAAAGGTGCTGAATCGTGGGTGCAGGTAATGTATTCGTGACTTTAAAGTTGGTCCCCTGATTAATTATCATTAGGTACCTATAGCATGTGACCCGAGGGTTGCCAATATCTTAGGTCACTGTAAAAAGTTACAGGGATATGGATATTGGAAAAAAAAACCCTTAAATGTGCCTTAAATACACACGACAGTTAAACTTAAAATAGGTATTTTTTTTTTTAATAACGGTAATGAAATTTTCAAATGAGCAACAATCAAACCATTGAAATGACAAAAACATTAAATTGTCGAACGTTTTCATACTGTAATGTACCCGAGCACGAGTATTCCAATGCTACGTAACGTGATCGAGTGGAGCGTTATCGAGATGTTCAACGTTTGGAACAGCGTCGCCCGAGAGCGTAGGTATTTGGTACAAAAATTGTATATGAAGTTTCTCGATAGCGATTACGTTAGGCAGGATTCGAATATTCGTGTTTGGGGCTCTGCATACTTTCTAACCCTTTACCTTAACAGGGTTTCTTGAAAGTGACGCTACTGTCTGACCGAGGAGTGATACGTGGAATGGATTTGACGCCCAACAACTATGTCAAGTAAGAACCTATACTATAGTGAAATAAACGAATCACTCACATACATAAATCAAGTGTAGCTCGTCATGTTTCGGACTAATTCGTAGTCCTTCCTCTGGGAGCGCACAGCCCCAATTATAATTTAAAATCCGAATTAGTCTGAAACATGCCGCAATCCGCACTGGGCCCGCGTGGGAACTATAGCCCAAGCCCTCTCATTCTAAGAGGAGACCTGTGCCCAGCGGTGAGACGTAAAAAAGGCTGGTGATGATGTCGGGCTAAACTTGACTTATATACGTGAGTGATCCGTGTGTTTCACTATGATTGAGTCTCACGGTAGTTTTGTTAAAAGAACCTATACTTAGTGGATAATCTTACAGTTTGTTAGTTGCTAACTTAAATCTTTTTTATTTTCAGATTGGAACACGGTACGTCTTTCACAGTCGTAGTCACACATCCTATGGATATGGGTGGTAAAGTGAAAAAGGTAAAAATAGCGTAGTTACTTTTACATTTTATTTTTTCTGTTTATTTTTGTTTTTGGGGTATTCAGGTAAGGTATCCTGCTCTATTTTAAATTTAGTATATTGGTAGCTTCCTGGATTTTATACTTAGGTCCTTATAAAGTTCAGTTCTGAAAATGCATATAAATAATAATAATAATATCATGGGACAAATTGACACCAATTGACCTAGTCCCAAACTAGGCAAAGCCTGTACTATGGGTACTAGACAAAAAAAAAATCATCAAATACGTCAAAAAAGCTTAACAACTCTATCGGCTCAAAGTTTTAATCCACGACCCTCTATCCTATCAAAACATCTACTAGTTTTATATTGCATAAGATGTTTGCATTTAACATCGCATTGGGCAATTTGCTTTTGCGACGCAGTCAGAGTTCTCATTTTCGAAGACCTGCATCATAATAGGTACCTGCATTGTTTCCCAGGTGGAGTTGTCGTGGGAATATGACATGAACGTGCTCGAGCCGCGGTCGCTCTGCATCCTGTGGTGCAACGACCGCCTGTACGTGAAGTCCGTTCTAGTGGACCAGATGGAGCTACCCAGCAGAGGGTAAATACAGACACAATCTCTAAAGAGCCCCATACACGACACACGACACGATAATAATTATGGTTACAATCCGTCGTTTCAGACTGATCGCAACGATGAACCGAAACGGAGCGGTGTTGACATACACTATCGATTCGCCGTTTCGGTCGTTGCAGCGACGGATCGTACTTATTGTGTAGGGACCCTTAAAATAATTTTGATGTGTAAAACTGAATCACTGCGATACGCTACGCTATAGGTACTCTGACGACCAAAAGTAGGTAGTTTGTGTTGAAACTTTATTTCAAACGTAAGTAGGTATCCGTTATCTTTGCTGGTTAGTGTAGAAATAATTAATGAACATATTGAAAATTAAGATAAGCATTGACTAACTACAGATAAATTACACAAAGAAAGCTCACTCTATCATTAAAAAAAAGTAGAGAAAAAAAAACCGTATTTTAGAAAAAAATATATATATATATATATGTATATCCGCTGGGTCCGCTATAACTTGACTCTAATAAAATGTTCCAAGGAAAAATAATAGCAAAGGTGACTTACGCCTACTCACAGGTGAAGCCTCGTACCTATACTATAGAACGTGACTAACCTATCACTTTTATATCTAGATTGTCCACCATAACATAAAAAATACTGAAATGAGTATTTTCAGTTTTACCTACTTAAATAACTTATCTTTATTTTATTTTGCACATACTTAACATGACACTAAATTCTTGCCTTAGGTAGGTACTTACTATCTAGATCGCCTCAGCTAACCTCACTTACGGGTGTTTACTTTTCCAGAAAGCGCAACGTAGACTTCAGCAGCAAATTATGCACGCCGAAACGTGAATTTGCTGAAATCCCCAACCGGGGCTCTGCCAGTTTCTACGACAACTGCGGCAGGTAGCGGTGCCATACTCGACGCGTTGGCTTTGTTTCTAGTGCGGGACTAGCTTTATTATGGAGTATACAGTTCATGACACCGCTCCGCACCTTTCCACAGGCGGGCACTCACTTTGGCTGTACAAAGACTTTGGACATCATCGATTCGTCGGCGTGCTTCCTTATAGACCAAAGTGAGAAGTTGCATTAAGTTATCTTAATGGACAACGGTGGGTTCGGTGAACCTCGGTGAATACCTCGTGACTCAGTGACTGAATATGGACCAGTGATGATGATACAGGGTGACATGGGATTCTGTACCTAAATTATATTGTTGACGTCGAAAAATGATGTTTTGGATGCTGTTTTAAATACTCGTTTGTTAAAATACCTAGTTGTTAAGCATAAGACAAAACGTGACAAAAGTAAATTTTATTTAATGGCAAGTTGGATATATTTATCCTTAAGCAATCATTTACTTTCAACCAAACTTGAGTTCTTACCTTACCCGTACTTACCTACTTTTGTACCTACCTTGTCACACAAATCTTACAAAAAATGACAAGGACACATTTCTGAGCAGAAAAAGTGTTGTTGTATTGTAACTACAAATTTACATACTGAAATACCTACTTAAAAAACATTTTCTATTTATTATGTTTATCTATAGGCATTTATACGAAGTAAGTCTAAACAAAGTTTTATTTATTTATTGTGATTTTATACTTGCCTAATAAAATTACCCACTGAAACGTTCATTTTTAATTTTTTCATCTCCTAGCAATTCAGTAGCGTTGTCACGCGAAGTTTAGCAACAAACTATATAGAGATTTCAAATTACGAATTTTCGGTATTCTCTCATGAATCCCATTGACAAAGTCAAAATCGACGAAAATACATTTAAAAAAAAGTTAGAAACCACGAAGTGTTTTTAAAAGAGCTAGGTATCACAATAATATATCCCACCAATACTGACCAAAAGTGGTGAAACCTAAACGGGTGCCAAGTTTTATTCAAGAGGATTTCTATTTTATAGTCATACGCAACTTGGCTAGTTTTTATATAGCCAAATTTGTATTGCCCCGAAAATGAATTAAAACTAGACAAGCTGCATGTAACTAAAATGGAAAGCCTCTTAAATAAAACTTATATTGAAGTAACAGTGCCCTAAGCACGACTTGTCGAATCCTGCGTCACGTAAAATCGAATAGTAAACTATAACGAGTTTGTATGACGTTTGGAACAGCGCCCGCCCGTAAGCGTATTTGGAACTAAAATTTAGTATGAGATTTCTCGATCTCGATACGATAACCGTAACGTAACGCAGGATTCGACAAGTCGTGCTTAGGGCACAGAGGGTCGAGCACGACTTTTCGAAACCTGCGTCACGTAAACTCGAATAGTAAGCGTTGTCGAATTTGTATGACGTTTGGAACAGCGCCCGCCCGTGAGCGTATTTGAAACTAAATTTTAGTATGAGGTTTCTCGATCTCGATACGTTAACCGTAACGTTACGCAGCATTCGTAAAGTCGTGCTCGACCCTCAGTATTGAACTTCGCTCCCTTTTTCACAATTATGTTACAACTAGCTGTTGCCCGCGACTTCGTCCGCGTAGAATTCAGTTAGCGCTATCCCGCGGGAACTATATAATTTTCCCGAATAAAAAGTAGCCTATGTTATTCCTCAATATTCAAACTATCTTCTTACCAAATTTCATCTAGATTGGTGGAGCGGTTTTCCCGTGAAGAGGTAACAAACAGACAGACAGAGAGACAGAGTTACTTTCGCATTTATAATATTAGTTAGGATATATTCACAAATTACCTATTGTTGTATGTATTTGATTAAAGTTTCAAGTCGATGCCATTAAGCGTTGAACAGTTCCCACCTGCGGAGATCATCCTGGCTGGATCACCAGAATTTCAATATCAGGTTGTTATATTGTCACCGGAATTACATAAGTACCTATGCCGAATCCAACTTTCCAGGTCATTTGGAAGTGGGTTAGGTTTTTGATCTAGCTATAATCAATCAGTAGTCAGTTCGGTGATAAAAATGATGATTTTTAGACCGTAATATCTCAATAACCGATTGAGCTTTATTTATGAAATTTGGGATTCTAGTCAATTTCAGGAGTCTTAATAAATGAACCTTTCATAGATTAAAGTCAAAAGCGTGAAAAATCAGTAAGCGTGAGAGGGCGACCACAAGTGAAAAATAGTTGTCTGTGCGGCAAATATAGGTACGTTTCCATGCCACATAGGCCCAACTATCACCACCACCAGTGATCCACCAGCACACTAAACGCTGGCACGTTTCGGCACTCTCTACGAGACCATTGTCAAACATTTTTTTTGGAAACATACATTTGCCGCACAGGCATAACATTTTTTCACTAGTGGTCGCGGGTGAGCAAAGTAATTGTTTTTAGTTCATAAATATGGACCACCACAAAGTAACGCCTGGTCTGATTGTATAAATCACAAACTTTGAGTTCTCCGCAGTGAGACTAAAAACATGAAGTGTCTGAAACCGTGTAATTATTTTTATAAATAGCACAACACTGCATCACAGAATACTTATTAAATTTTAATATTCTGTGGTGCAGTGTTGTGCTATTTATAAAATTTCGACGAAACGACAACGAAAAATAAAACAACGGTTTAAAATGTTTTATTTCCTAACCAGAGTCATTTATTTATACTAACTGGCATTAGATTTCATTACATTATACTACAGTTCAACTGATGACGGACCTTGGACTGTGTCGGGTAGGTACTATCTAGGTTTTGCAAAAAAATGGATGCTGCGCTAACAAAGTCCGCCAATAATTGGTTTCTACCGACAGCAAAATATGACACCAGGCTTATGAAAACTCACAAATCACTCAATACATTACAAATAACAATAATTAAATAAATAAATATCATGGGACAATTGACACCAATTGACCTAGTCACAAATTAAGCAGAGCTTGTGTTATGGGTACTAGACAGCGGATAAACATACTTATATAGATAAATACATACTTAAATACATATTAAACGTCCAAGACCCAAGAACAAACATTCGTATTCATCATACGAACATATGCCCCGACCGGGATTCGAACCCGGGACCTCAAGCTTCATAGTCAGGGTCTCTAACCACTAGGCTATCGGGCCGTCAAATGAATTAATAAATTAATTAATGAATATATCCTACGCTTCGAGTTCCTTAACCATGACGATAATACTTTAGTAGGTACCTATGTTACTGCACATTACAAAATGTATTGCAATTTCAGCGTCAAGAACAGAAAAATAATCTTACTCGCATTCACTATCGACCGATAGTTAAAAAGTGACTTCGCAGTTAGACAAAACAGACGAGAGAGAAGTGCCTCAATAATTTATTGAATCAGGCGTTACTTTGCGGAGGTCCATATTTATGAACTAAAAAACAATTACTTTGCTCACCCGCGACCACTAATGACAAATAGTTATATCTGTGCGGCAAATGTATGTTTCCATGCAACACCTCCACCTCCACTGCTACACGAATCAACACATGCCACACAGACCCAACTATCACCACCACCACTATACTAAACGCTGACGCGTTTCGGCACTCTCCACGAGGCCATTTACGAAGCACAACAACAACCGCTCAACATGCCACCACTTCCACTACTACTAGTGACTAACTAACTAGTAACTATTTGTCATTAGTGGTCGCGGGTGAGCAAAGTAATTGTTTTTTAGTTCATGAAGTGCCTCAAGCTGAATAAACTTTTTGGGCCCTACATTATTGTACCTTGATCAGAAATATTTCAGACCTTGTGGCCAACACTGTTGTGGCCAACACTTGGCAACTCTCTTAAAGTCATAAAGAAATAAAAATGGTCTGAATACAATTGAGTGAGATTTTTATGCCCATCTAACAAGTATATCCTATTCTTTCACCAGCAAATTCCAAAAAGCTCAGTATTCATCAGTCTTTCTTTCAATCCTTCTTCCGAAGTTTAGCGCTAGTTGTTTCCAGTGCATCTTGCCATTGGACTATCTCATCAGGGAATTTCTTGAGGGTTTCTGCTCCGGGGACATCGGCCATGGCGGCTGGTAGATCGAGGCCGATGATGTGGCTACGAGAGTGCGCTATGGCTCGCACGAATTCATCCTTTAATGTGATGAACTTGTGCTCAAGAAAGATTGTCTTATCATCCCAGCAGAGTAGCTGTAAAGAAAAATTGTTAATGTTATGTTCGACTATAGGAGCAAAAGAAGTTCTAGTACGACAATAAAGGAAACTTGTTATTTTTTGTGATTTTTAGGGTTCCGTACCTCTATAGAATCACTTTGTTGTCCGTCTGTCTGTCTGTCAAGACCTTTTTTCTCTGGAACGCGTGGAGGTAGCATGCTGAAATTAATATCAAATACTCAAGCCTGCGGTCCCTTGTAGCTATGAAAAAATCAAACTTCTAAGTCAACGCAATCAAAAGATAGTCATTAAAAAGGCTGTTTCCATAAAAATTGCCGGACCCTGAAAACCTAAAGGGTACGTCCAGTTGTCCTAGAAACTTGAAATTTGGTAAGTATGAAGGTATCTCTTATAGCACAACAACCACTCAAAAAATTCTGAAAATCAAAAAAAAAAATGTCTGTCTGTAGATTTCACGGACCAATATAAGATGACCCCGCACTGCGTACATTTTGCTTAGGAGCAGGGCTCTGCTAACACTGGACTTCTTAAAACACTGGGGAAAAGCGTTAAAATCTTTCTACGGAACCCTCGTGCGCGAGTCTGACTCGCACTTGACCGGTTTTTTCTTTTAATAAACTTTAAAGGAAAATAAATGAGGACGTAATTTTCTGCGACTGTTTTTTTTTTTATAAAATACAAGAATTTGGCAAAAAAAAATTGACTCTTATTTATACGGATAAAGAGTATGTCAATAAAGAGTGGAACCCGTGTTCCACTCTTTATTGACATACTCTTCCAGATTTACGTTACCTATTACAATAATAGGCAGTCTTCTTATCGCCTTCAAGGTTGTGGGGACCTATCGCTTTTGCACATGCCAATGTAGGTACAACATCCGCACCGCAACAAAAAAAAATAAGCCTTCGGGACGATAGCTTCCTTACAGGAAGGTGTAAAAGCTCACCTTGGTCTCAATCTTGTAAAGATTGAATATATCAAGAGATCGCCTGTATCGGATGTTGCTAGCTCCAACCAGAAGCTGCGCATTGGCTTTGATAAGCTTTTCGTAAAGGCCTGTGCGATCGTAGAAGTGGATCCTGGCAAAGTCCAATATTCTGATAAACCGAGCGTTGTTCATGTGCGAGAAGAAAAAATCCACATCCTTTGTCGTGCAGATGCCTGTAAGTAAACGCATATCTAAAAAACCAAAAATAGGTATCCTGCATAATATGTCTCGGAAATACGAAAATGGCAAATATTTTGTGTGCAAATTGATAGTTCCTCTTTCATCTGTAAACGACAGTTTCAGTAAATTCAATAAAGATTTTTTGTTATTGAAAGAGGGAGGCAAACGAGAAAGCGGGTCACCTGATGGTAAGCTATTACCGCCACCCATAAGAACGCAGCAACCCCAAGAGAGTCACCAGTTCGTTGCCGGCCTTTAAGGAGGAAAAGGGATAGAGGAAAGGGGGGGGGGGGAAGGCCTCCGGCACTCTCATTGAGCGAACGGAACGCAACAGGGGTGCTGTTGCTTCACGCCGGTTTTCTGCGACAGGGTGGTACTTCCCCGGACGAGCCGGCCCATTCGTACGGCAGCAAATAGCTACAGTATGGCTCTACCACTTTAATCGGTCGTTTACTCATACACTTAACGGCTGTTCAAGATTTAAACGTCGGTTTGATTTGAAGGTTGGTAAAATTAGGTCTTAGTCATTTTAAAGGGAAACCTGTGCATATAAATCATGCTAGTTTGCAATTTTCTTATCTCTTACAGGAAGAACAAAATCTAAAGCTAATCATTACAAAGATTACGTACCTATGTATCTAATCGTTATATTACATACAGACTCGTATTAATCTCTATCGTATTTATCATACTTACATGCATGTCAATAATCAATGACCTAATCAATTAGATTTAGATATGTTTTTCACTCGGATTAAATTTAACAAGTTACTAGGTACTCAAAAATAGGTATTATATTTCATACTATGGGACAATTGACAGCAATTGACCTAGTCCCAAACTAGGAAAAGCCTGTACTATGGGTGCTAATAGGCAACGGATAAACTTACATAAATTGATAAATACATACTTATAATATACCTACGTAGGTACATATCAAATGTTACAAATGCAAAATGTTCTTGTGAGAGCAGCCAGGCTCGCGGTAATCTTTACCGCGGTAAAGCTCGCCTGTCGGTCGATCATAACCTTTAGGGCCTTGATTCTCAATTTCATGGAAGTAGGTAGGTAGGTTGTGTGGAATGAAATCAGCAGACCTTGCGAAGGGCGTAATACCTTGCGCGCCACTGCCGTATCACGTCATATTATTTAAACAAAGTTTAAGTAGGTAAAAATATGTCTCTAAGCACTCTTGCTTAGTGTAGTTAAGGGCATTAGAGTTTGGCTAAAATTCTAGGACTGCCAAGTATTTAATTAGATTTAAAATTTTGGTAAAACCCATTTCTCGAATTTCAAACTGAAACTTAAATATACAGAAAGACCAGAAAAATAAATTCTCGAACTGGGGTTCGAACCCAGAACCTC
Source organism: Clepsis dumicolana (assembly GCA_963691665.1). Classification (NCBI taxonomy): domain Eukaryota; kingdom Metazoa; phylum Arthropoda; class Insecta; order Lepidoptera; family Tortricidae; genus Clepsis; species Clepsis dumicolana. The sequence goes on along the minus strand of OY829510.1, from coordinate 9,448,002 downwards.
CTCCATGCCGTGGTGTCGCGCTAGACCTCACGAAGTCCATTATTAGGCGTGCACACGTTTGAGTCAAGAAAGATCATACAAGTTGCAATACAAGGCCGTAAAGCGAACGAGCTTGGAGTGGGCGATCGAACGCCGCCGCAATGGATTGAAACTTGCACATTTTTTCTTGCAGATCTAAACTCGGCTTTACTTACATCTATATCTATTCGTAGTCACGATCGCTAGACGCATGCGTAAGTTTTTGCCTAATAAGTAGGTGTTAAAAGGAATTATGTATTAGAGAAAACAAGTACGTCATTTTTAACTTCACCACAATAGATAAAAGCAAACGCATAGCCAGGTTAGAGGCAAAAGAACCTTGAATGTGGAAATGGAAAATCGATATTCCTGACAATGACGTCATAAAGAAGTTAGTTACTGAAAAAATATCAAGAACCTCAAAGTACCGCACGATTAAAATCCTATTTTAGCTCAAAGAACTAATTTACAGAGTTTTCACAAAAACGTTTCATGTTTCATTGCATTCTTTTCCAGATTTTCCAATTTAACCTAAAAACTGGTTAACTACAACCCGGCCTTTGCAAAAAATATTATACCTAACGTAAGTAGGTATTAATGTTTTATTCAAACAACGTCTTAAAAAAATTAAAAACCACGTACTTACTTACCATAATATTTTGTTGCTTCTGTAATCTTGTATTTTCTTTGAAATATTCGCCCTAGATAAATTGTCGCAAAACCTCTCATATAGTAAGCGACGTCCCAGAACAGGCACAAGAGCGCTAATATTACCACTATCGCACTAAACATTTTGTCGACAAATATCTGTTTCTTAAATTTAGAAGCCAAGATTACCTAACGAGCAACGCTCGCATTTGCACTAACCGTCCGTCCGTGCCGTAGCGGTTTTTACCCGACTGCCCAAGAAGGGTTATTAAAGCAGAGCTAGACATAGCATTATCAACAGACTGACATCCGAAGTTCAAGGTCGGCGGCGCGGACTTCATGAATTTCATGATCATGGATTAGGTATGGGTTATTCTAAACCGAAGGCTGATCAAAGTTTAAATTAAGTGTAATACCTAAAGTTAGGATAAGTACATTTTAAATTCCCGTCAATTAAATAACAAAAGATTTTTTTTAGAATAACTTTATACTTTACTTGTACAGTCTCTCTAATCTGTGTTCTTAACCAAGTGTCTTCGATAAGTCGTTTTGTTGTTATCATTACTTTACATTGAGTAACAAAAACGGGAAGTTAAGATTTAAAAAATCAGATTATTTTTTCAATGAATTTATAGATTTCTTTTTATAGGTTAAAAAATGTTTTTCATCTTGTCACATTGATTTGCTCTATTTCACTCATTGAGATAGGAAATTGCTATTAGGTCTGTGATTTCACTTCGGTATGGGGCCATATCGTAAAGATGGAAACTTAGAATCGAATATCTATTAGAATGTTGAAACCATAGGTTGAAACTGAATTTTTCATGAAATTAATCTTCGCACAACGCTAAAATGTATTCCGATCTTGTTCTATGGTTTTTCTTTTCTTTACTTTGTGTTGTAAAAAGCATGAAGGCTTGCGGTTTTTTAATGAGAATACTCCTCACAGATGTCATGTAAGCATTAGAGTTTGGTCATCGTATCTTGATATTGAAATTCAAGCGGGAAATTTAAAAATCATATTTTGGTGTCACTGTAATTAATAGGAACAAACATAAATGAAAGCTAACTTGACTTGCTTTTTTCTTATAATAAATCAAATATTATTAGTGATTAAGACTGTTTGTTCCTATTAAATCCAGTGATATCAGAGGAGGGTGGTTTGTCCGTGTTATCACATTATGATTTTGAAATTTCCCGCCTGAATTTCAATATCGAGTTACGATGGCCAAACTCTACCCTTGCCTTTGTATAGGAAATCCGTAGTTTTGGGTTTTGGGTTATCATTTCGACCAATGTAAAAACGCACATAATTAAACTGTAATTATTACACATTTCATATTTTTTAGATATAGGATTCAGGCCCGATTCACACGAGAATTTAAAAAGCGTCGCGGTGAAACCCGACAATGGTGCTATTATATTTAACTTATCATAACACTATTGTAGAGGATTTTAGAAAACAGAATCTGGCAACAGCGAATGTCAAAAGTGACAGGTGTCAGAATCAATCGGGGTCGTGTTTTATAAAGCTACAATTTACAAGCGGAAGTCTCTTTCTAACAAAAGGTGATAGAATGAGACTTCCGCTTTGTAACATGTAGTTTTATAAACCACGGCCCAGGGAATCGTATCGTGCTTATTTTTCGTGTTCATGATGTTTTCCTGTGACATTTTCAAATGAAATGTATACTCAGAGAAATGGTCAGCTGAGCTGAATCTAAAGAGGAAGATGACCATGAGCAAATGAAGCAAATATATCGGATACTTTAACTAAACAATATTCGAGTTACATCTCCTAGTGTTAAATCGTACGCATCCATGTCGTCAGCAGGTTCAAAACTCGTCCTAGGGCTCTCATGTGCTATAACTATCGGTATCGTTAGCTATGTACACATGAAACAAATATCAGACAGGTCAGATGCTCAATAATAATAATACTTGCATTTAATTAAGTCCCACCCATCATAATAAAGTATGCTATTTTGTAAAGTTTCCATTATGTTCAATGCACCAGAACTCGAAATCTATTGCATTCTAATCTAAGAACGATTTTTTGTAATCTATTTCCTGTTCCTGAGTGTTCATTATGTAATTAACTTCTATATAAAAAATGTAGCAGGTAATCAAAAATAACATTGCCATTCATCATTAGCTGGTGAAAAAGAACTTAATTTTGCTCTTTGTCTGGTCAATTTGAAATAAATTTGTCTTTTCATTTTTCAGAGAAAAAATGCATGAGGGTGTCATAAAAGATGTTGAACGACAACAAAGACGAAAGATAGAAAACCTGTACATGCTGGAGAAGCAGAATGAATTAACCAAACAATTAAAGAAAGGATTAAATGAAGCATAGAAACAATAATTTTTAAGACATGGGTTTATTTCCTAACGAAATACTTATAAATAGAATTTAGACTAAATAAAACTACATATTCACTTCTTGTTTTCTTTTAACCAAGCCTCTAGCATGACATCTTTGAGGTTCAGTTTTATTCCCGTTGGATATTGTTTATCAACATTATCAACAAACCCATCCAGTTCCAGTTTCTGTTTAGCAACAGCAGCTAGGGACTCAAAGGTCCGAGGTTCCCATGAAGCTAAATTGGAAAGGGATTTACGATCCAGTGAAATGTTAGCTCGGTCCAGACCTTCTTTGAGTTGGAACTGTGTTATGTTATGTTGTTCACATGCTGCAGTGATTCTCGTGTTCCACAAATCCTTCATGTCTTCTTTTTTCAACTGTCGTGCCTTCGTAGCGTACGCTAACGCCCGGTGCACATTTCGAACAGCAACAGAGTAACAGTTTCTACGACGACCTATGTAATGTGCAGCTAATCTGAAAATCTTCCTTTTACGCCAAAATTCGTCTGGACCACGAACCCGAATCAAATTTGCCACCGTAAGAAACACCATTGTGGCCTGTGAAACAAAATAAATAAAGGTTAGGTTTTGTAAAAAGTTCGCGAAAATAACGAGAATATAGGGAAATTAAACTTTTTTCAAAATTTTTCTTAGTAGTTAGTTTTTATAGTAAAATCTTAAGAATTCCATTACAATTGAATTTTACCAAATAATAATATAATTAACCTAAAAATATAATGTGACAGCTGCTTGTTTTTTTTTTATTCATCCCATAAGGGACAGGCATAGGAAACTGAGTCCATACAGCCACGTCTGATGTGTTTTGTAAATTTCTGTATATTAAAGTCCTGTCATCATCAGAGTCGTGAGTCTGTCCTAGGTACGTCCTGTCAGCTGCTCATGCCTTCCGTAAAGCGATTGTACTTTACGGTGAGCTACGGCGAATAGCAGCCGGAGGGTACTTGGGATCACAGAGGAAATACGCGTTTTCACTTGAATCCTTCATTTGCTGGGCACTGTCACGTTAATTTGTTGTATAACACACTATCTTTATTATCCACCAAACAACATTAAGCACAGAAAATAAAATTCAATTAACGACACGATCCACTCTCATCGGTTTCCCGCCAAATTCTTCCAAATTTCACAGCTGCTTGACTTGACTGACGTTTACGTTTGTGTAGCTTTTGGTTTTTTTTACTTATCCTCTCCGAGAAGGGTATAGGTCGCGCGGCGAATTAAGATAGCTGGCCAAAAGTGGAAGGGGCATGCGCAGAAGTCAATTCTTAGGTCTATTTGGTTTCGCAGAGGGGTGAGGGGAGGGTGCGCGCTGGCGCCGACACGTTATTGGTAGATCAAGTCGTTCTTCCCCTCCCTCGCTTCGTTCACGCGTCACGTGTCTCTTGAGTACTGTTGCGTGCGGATTGTTTTACTATTAGTAGTAAGTACGTTATGATGTCGTAGTTGGTGAAAAAAATTCCCATATTTAAAGTTTGTACACGGCAAGCCAGAAAAACGGTTTGCGACGTGAATTGTTATGTTAAAAATGAAACTAATTACATTATGGGTAATTTAAAGCAGGTAAAAATACTACCAAAACTCTGAATAAACATACTAGCAAAAAAGTCACAAGCAAAAGCGAGTGTTATTATGTTAGGTGACTAAAGGTACAAAAAATGCGAAATAAGAAAAATATATTTCAAAGAAATACACTCAGAACAATAATTTTGTGCGCAATTGTACAGATGCGCCAAATTGCCCCCACCAGTTTCGCCGAGCGATTTTAACCCATCGCGCGGCCTATAATGGGAGCGAACTCATACAGCCAGTGCAATAAAAAGGTTCACGGACAAGAATGGCTTGTTAAATACATTGGTGACTGTACTGCCAAGATTACTAATTAATGATTGTAGGGTTGATATCTAGCATATTATGAACCTACCATTCATACTGGTTTAAGTACTTACTGTTTTATTAAAGGTTTTATTATTTAAATCCTTAGAAGGAAACAACATTGACTCCTGTCTGACTGTCCTTACTTACATGTAACAACATAAAAGATCTTTGTATCGGCAAACTTAATGTCTGTCTTTGTGTGCCAGAGGAATAATCATAAATAGTATTAAGATTAATTAGGATGATAAGAGTCAAGAGCAACTTCATACCTGAAGCTCATCAAAGCAGCATAGTCATCGCCCCATTAATAGGATATTAGTATGCTTCGCTAATAGGCAATCCCCAGGGCACCAAACTTCCGTCACCTCCTGTAGAATAGATCTGATATGACTCTCTGACCAGAGAGCCACACATCCATGGGTCCACAACACCCATGTGTACTTTGTGCCTTATTTTTAGTGGTCAAAAGCCGACTTATACTGAACATTCAAGCTTTAATATGAACTTTATTTTATCTACTTTCAAATCAATTGGTTCACACTTAGGCATTTCCTGATTATGTTAAGTCCTACTCCCAAGCACTAACGTTGAGCCACTGCATGATTTTTAGGCTATACCCTCGTGCCGAGGCACGGCTGATTTTGAGTTGTCTTTTGCCCCGATGGCCAATTAATGGCCTTTTGGTCCCACTTTGGTTAGGCAGTTATTTGTTGCCCTGATTTTGACTGGAGTGTCAGCAGTGCCGATGTTTGCCACCCTGCTTCACTAGGAGCTCGATACCAGAGATGCGTTACTGGCCAGCTCCAGTGCTGCTGACACGGGACGGGGTTAACTAGAATTCCAGCGCTGACTCCTGACCCAGCGGTCAGGAAACAACTTGGTACTTTTATTTTAGGGTTCTTCATGGACGTGCTTGGCTTGAGTAAGCTGAACATACGAATTGATACGGGAATTTACTTTAGTTGATTTACTGAATGCTATTGACGAGAATAGACAAGAATGATTAACATCAATGCTCAACAAGACACAAAATACTTATCCCCTAAGAACAGATGCTTAGATACTTAGGATACTTAGAACACTTAGGATACTTAGAACACTTAGGATACTTAGCTCTCCGGAGATTGCAGCCAGTGAATCACTAATTATAACTTGAAACAATTACACATTAGCACTTGTGAGAAAACTTTTGACAGAGCTCATTTTTAGGCGGTAACGGTGATCACAGATAATCATCATGGACAGTTACAGGTAACATGAGGAAACCGAATATGTTTAAGTGTAATGAAAATAATCGATTTATTGATTATTTTTGTTTTTATTTTTATGAAACATTCATAGAATGAAATTCAACATACAATGACAATGCAAAGAAAAATTCGTTAAGCAGCTGGACTTGAACCAGCAACCTCGGTAATCCGTACCACGCTCCACCAATTAAGCTATACTTAACGTTGGTGTACCTAACGAATTTTTCAATGCCTTGTGTCATATTTTATTTGGAAGATCTCTCCTCAGCGCCATCTATGAGTAGCTTAATCAAGCGGCTCACCCACTACGGAACTTCTACAGTTACGCATTAGTGGCAAGAGATGGAGCTATTTTCTAAATTCGTTAGGTACACCAACGTTAAGTATAGCTTAATTGGTGGAGCGTGGTACGGATTATCGAGGTTGCTGGTTCAAGTCCAGCTGCTTAACGAATTTTTCTTTGCATTGTCATTGTATGTTTAAGTGTTGCAACAGATAATAATTATACAAACTAAATTAATTATTATTCAAGTATTTATCTTTCGTGAGTCGAAACTCACGACACTGACATCCATTTTTTATAATATAGATAATATACAAAATGGTCCATACACAAACCACAACACTTACCTATCATTAACTCAACTAATATCCTTGTATTATTTATGCATTCTTCCTTCATATTGTCTCAGAGACTCTACGTCATCATCGGTCTCATCGGAGTACAGTTGAACAGAGCCACTAGATACGTCGAAGTTATCCCTGACCGTCATAATGTGTTTGACATTGTACTCTCCACCCCTGCTAGTCCTAGTGTTTTCGAATCGAGCCTTTCTTTTGGCCTGCTTCCTTATTAATACCAAGAGTACAGTCTGCAAGGTCATTGAAATAAAAATAATCATCAGTTACCTAGTTGCGGAGACAAACTTTAATTTAAAAGCAACCAAATAAAACCTCAGGGGGGTCGCGGCCTCTCGTGCTAGTTGTCCAGGAGACGGCTGAATACTAAATGCCGTTAAGTTAAAATTTGTGAATATTTCAATGAGTAAGACTGAATTTTTTGTAAAGATTTAAATAGATGGATCTGTAAAGTTGTGGGCACTTAATTTTTTTACTTACTTCAACTAAAATGACGGATATAAACACGAATAAATGTCCAGCTAGTGTGACCAGCACAATTCGATGCACGTGAGTACCGCATCCTCTAACATTAATAAAACTAGTTCCCATCTCCGTCAAATAGTTTGCTATACAGGACCCGCTCTTGCAACAACTAGAAAAAATAGTTAAAATAGTTAAAGTTAGTAGGTAATGAAATAAAAACGTATCACTCACGTACATAAGTCGAGTTTAGCCCGACATGTTTCGGACTAATTCGTAGTCCTTCCTCTGGGAGCGCACGACCCAGCGGCGGCGAGACGCACTATGCGCGCCGCGGCTCTGAGTCGCGCGAGCAGAGCCGCAGCGCGCAGTGTGCGTCTCGCCGCCGCTGGGTCGTGCGCTCCCAGAGGAAGGACTACGAATTAGTCCGAAACATGTCGGGCTAAACTCGACTTATATACGTGAGTGATCCGTTTTTATTTAATTATAAAGTTAGTAATAGTAAAAATAGTTTTGTACTTACTTAATTTTACAGCATTTATTTGAATAAGCGAAAATCATATTTTGGTCATGCAAGCAGTTTCAAACCCGCACGTACGAGGGGCGGCTGAAAAGTAATCTACCTAACAATGAAACAAAAGACTGTCGTGGCTAAATTTTTTTTTATTTTTCTATATAGTCCCCTGCTAGTAAAATGCACTTATTAAATTTTTCAAATATTGAATTTAAACCATTAAAAAAAAAACTTTCGGTTTGTCGTCAAAAAAGTCAGTAACCTTCATTTCGTCATCGGTCATAAACCTTCGTCCCCTGAGGTCTTTCTTGAGAAGTCTAAACAGAAAATAGTCACAGGGGGCTAAATCTGGACTATAAGGGGGGGTGGTCAATGGTTTCGAAGCCATTGTCTTTAATTGCTAACTTCGTTGTGCGGGCGGTATGCACTGGTGCGTTATCGTGCAAAATCAGAATTCCTTTGCTTAGTTTACCTCGCCGTTTTTCTTTTATTGTCTCTCTTAGTTGATATAGTAAGTTTGAGTAATAATCAGCATTCATTGTAGTTCTCTTCGGTAAATAATCTATGAGCAAAATCTCTTCTGTGTCCCAAAAGATTGTAGCCATAAGTTTACCTGCCGATGGACAGACCTTGAATTTCCGAGGCGGCTTCTCATCCTTAAATTTCCACTGTAACGACTCTTGCTTACTTTCCGGGTCCCATTGTCGAATCCAAGTCTCATCACATGTTACAATTCTAGAAATTATTTCATCCTCTTTCCCTAGACTCATGTCCAAAAGCTCTTCGCAACATTTGACACGCCTCTCCATGTCAAATGCAGTCAACATTCTGGGGACCCAACGTGCACTGACCTTGGACATATTCAAATGCTCATGAATTATTTCATTGACTCGCTCTTTACTGACGCCCACATCTCTAGCTATATCCCACTGCTTCACTCGTCGGTCTTATAATATATTTTTTTTCACCCTGGCTACATTTTCATCGGTGACGGCCGAAACTGGTCTTCCGCTACGAGGATCATCTTCCAGGCTCTCACGACCTAACTTAAACTGCTTTGACCAAAACTTTATAACAAATTCGGAAGAACACGAACTGCCAAACACACGTAACATACGCTGTCTGATCTCCGAAGGCGTATTCCCTTCTTTAGTCTAAAACTTAATCACCGCACGTTGCTCGATTTTATCCATTTTCACTTTTTCTACCGACTTGAAACAATTGTAGGAGACAAATAAGCGTAGATGCAATAAACAAATGAATGTAATACATTTTGAAAATAGAATAACAAACGAATATAAATCCATACCAGCCAGCATTATTTTTGTATATATTTCTGACCAAGGAGATTACTTATCAGCCGCCCCTCGTACCTAATGGTTACACAAGGCATGAACCAAACATTCAAAAACTTTTTGAAGGCAAAAAATCGAGTTGGAAAAAAAACCTTTTGAAACTTCAGACCCTAGCATACTACCTTTATGGACGACGTAAAGCATTGTCCCTCTCGCACTTGCATATTTGTTAGAAAGTGACCGAATGCTTATCTCGTCGATAAAATTTACTGTGCTAGGGCAACAATTAAGTAGTTTACCTAAGTGGAACGTTGTCTGTAATTGTTGACTCTTTCTTAGAATGTTGGTTCAGCTTATTAAAGTTTTCATCATTTGGGTCCCATTCATAATCACGTATCTTGTCATACCAGTCACGGCTAAACCAATCTTTGTAGGAATTCAGCTGAAATTCAAATTTAAGTACAGTCAAGTGCGGTAATAAGACCAACCTTACAAACTCTATTCCTACTTATACCTAGGCACTCTGTACTTTGAACGATTCTATATCCACCACTACCACTACCAGCCTTTTCTACGTCCCGAGAGAGCTTGGGCTATAGTTCCCACGCGGCCCCAGTGCGGATTGGGAACTTCACACACATCATTAAATTGCTTCGCAAGAGTGTGCAAGTATCCTCACGAAGTTTACCTTCACCGAAAAGCTCATGATAAATTACAAATGTAATTCGGCACATAAATTCCGAAGAACTGAGACGTGCGTTCCGGGGTTTGAACCCACGACCCTCTGCTTGAGAGGCCATAGTTTAAAGTAATTCGACATTACATCTGTATTTTTGCTGAAACTGCCGAATTTTTAAGAATAGATAGATAAGATAGATAAAATAAGGCATTTCATTTGCATGACCTACTTGTTCGTTTGCCTTCCTTGTACCTATTACAAGGAACCTTAACTGCCTACTAATTCTACTAAGTTTTATCTTTGAAAGCATTCTGAAAGTTTCACGGTTTCAGCAAAAAAAAAGTTCTTAGGGGTTAAGTACGTACTGGATCAAATATTACATTAGGTTAGGTCTATAGTAACAGTTCAAAAGACCGATCCGTTCTCTACGTACCCCGCAGCATTTCAAGTTCCATTGCACACTATCGATGAAATGTTTATATCTAGGAGCACTCCTATACTGCAATAGGCTTCTGGCCAATATTCCTGTTATCTTGGACCAGCAAGTTTTAATTCTCATGCCGCAAAGGACGGCGCCTACTAAGTTTATGATGATTATGCAAACCATACAAAGCCATAACGGGCAGCAAATGACTTTCGACGAATGGCTGTAAAAAAAGTAAGCAAACAAGTAAACATTTCGTGTGCTACTAGACAGCAAATAACTACACACTCACTTATGAAAACATGTACGTAAGTATTTTAAAGTGACTTATATACACACATATTTAAATAACACAATGCACTCATGGTTTATGGCAAGTTAAGGTCTGCCCTCCATGAGAATCGAAATCGGATACTCTAGCTTCATACAACCATAATCACTGACGAGTGACGACTAGGCTCTGTGACTATGCTACTCGGTCATCAGCGTATTTGAACAAATAAGCACACATTCCTAAATGTTTACTCTCTACTACTTACAACAATTGAATAGAAATTGAAGATCGACTTCCATAAACTTTTCGGATAGTTAACTATTTCCTAACAGTACATAGTCGTAGATTGGAGTGTACATAATCTAAAGCTGTAATAAATAATACTGAACTCTATCAACTCTCCTTGCGATATCAAGTATAGTATGTGTACATTGGTTGGCATCATGATGATGCCACAGAGCAGTACTATCGAGTTCATCAGGTCCAGCTTTAAGATCACCAATACATCGCCGACACCTGAAAAAACGTTGCACGTAGGGGTGAAAAATAGAGATTGAACAGAATATCTATGAATTAAACTCAAGACACTGGAACTGCTGTGCGCCGCTGAACGATTTATAACTATACCCAAACCTCACTACAAAGCAGTGGCGGCATGTAGACGTCGGCGAGATCAACAACGCGAGGCCCTTTGGTTCTATTTGGTTTGGTCAATACAGTTACTAAAACAGCCTTAACTTTTAATAACATTCATCATCACCACCAGCCTTTATTTCAAGTCCCACTACTGGGCATTGTGGGCACAGGCCTCCTCTCAGAATGAGAGGGCTTGGACTGTAGTTCCCACGCGGGCCCAGTGCTTTTAACTAAAAAACATTTAACAATATTGTTAAAATATTTTTCGAGTCCCCCCAGACGCGTGGTCGTCTGAGGTGGCCGACATAGCCAAAAAAAACTTTTTTTTTATGTTTCTGCGGATTAAGTACCGGAGTACGGACCTTTGCTGCTTTTCCTACCACGAAAACGAAGCCAGCTTAGCCGTGACTTCAAACGGTGTCACTAGAGACAAACGTGTAAAAATACTTTATACTAACAGTAGAATAGTGCTAAGGACCACGCAATCGCAAACATTGATGTCACCCACAAAAAGCAGGCGCCCCAGACAATCACAGGATGATTGGGACCCTTGTAATTGATTCTGTCGTTAATAGTATGGGTAACTCTATCCATTTTTAAATATTTATGTAAACATCCTAACAAATCAACATGACAGCATTTGATCTCTAATTCTAATCGTCTATCTTCTTTGCCTGACTTTTTTATTTCCATGAAAAGGTTGTTAAAAATTTGGTTTTTTTTTATTCAAACCTTTTCTCATGGAAAATAATTGTCAGGAAAAAAAATGTTCGATTCCTTACATTATTTTAGTTCAATTAAAACAAAATTAACAGTAAGGCACAAAATATATTTTAAAGTTTTTTTTTGCCGAAACTTCATAAAATATGAGTATAACTATTCTTATTAACATTATTTACAGACAAACGACACCTAGAGATTGCACGCGTTGCACATACTCGGCAGTGAAAAAAATATAGTAATAAATATGAACCGTCAAGATTTCAGCCAGGGTTTCAGTTAGAGTAAGTCTAAATGAACACCCCTGTAAGGTTTTTACTATGAAAAAAAAATCTCTCGTACATTTATTTGCCTCTGCTGGTTGACAATTTATATGGGAGAATGATTTTCATTCTTTGACGGTTCATTAAAACGAAAACTGTACACATAATATTTATGTTCACTAAAAATAGTAGATTACAATAAATGCTCAACGCGAGCAAACTACATATATTAATTTTACAGACACTTGAATAAACATAACTCTTAAATTCGTACATTTGGAAGTAAGTAGGTACATTTTGAAGAAAAATGCAAGTATACCTAATCTTAGGAGACAAATTTAAAGAAGATCAGGGAGTCTATTGTTAAAAATTAAAGGTGTCGTGGCACTACAGATGGACTTTAATGAGTTAATAACTAATAACGACGACGCTGTGACGGTGAGAGTATAATGACGGTAGATAAAGTAATTTTTAATACAGTTGCTCAAAAATTGGTACTTTTTGTATGTATCGTGCGCAAAGTTGGATTTTTAGCAGTGCTTTTTACTGTTTCAAGACGCTGGTGGGTGATGATAGGGCCGCGCACACCCGACTCGCCGGCTTTGGTTTCTTTGTTATTTTGTCACAAATATATTAAAACACGCCGTTTGGTATACGAGCAGAAATGTATGATGTGCCTCACGGCTCGGGCCTAGACATCTCGGAACTCGTGCAAAATGACATACTTTCCGCACTTGAGAGATATGAAAACTACGATACACTTTGTTTTTATGGTTCCGCACCTCAAAAGGAAAAATGGAGCCCTTATAGGATCACTTTGTTGTTCGTCTGTCTGTCCGTTTGTTAAGACCCTTTTTCTCTGGAACACGTGGATGCTGAAATTAATATGAAATACTCAAGCCTGCAGTCCCTTGAAGCTGTGAAAAAATCAAACTTTTAAGTCAACGCAATCAAAAGATACAGTCATTTCATTAAAAAGTGTGTTTACATTCAAATTGCCGTGGTATCAAAACCTAAAGGGTACCTCCAGTTGTCCTAGAAACTTGAAATTTAATATGAAGGTAGCTCTTATAGCACAACCAATCAGATAAATTTGAAAAACTGTGACCCCACGCTGCGTGCATTTTGCTTAGGAGCAGGGCTTAATTTGCTTTTACTGGACGGCTTAAAACACTCAACCAAAGCGGGAAAAATCGTTTAGACTTTTCTACGGAAATCTTGGTGCGCGGGTCCGACTCGCACTTGGCCGGATTTTTTTGAAGCGCTAACAGCACGGCGTTTATTATTTAGATTTTAGTAGACAGCATTTTTACGACACCCTTGGTACTTGTAACACCTTAACGTCTACATTTCCTTGTTTTATTCTGTGTCGAAATGATTCCGCCGGACAGTGCAGTGTCCTCCGTGACGTCACCCATCTTCTTAAGATCTTTCGCGACGTGAAATTCGCAGCCAGTGCTCACCAACACATCCTCAATAGTGGTACCGTCAGAAAGTTCCGTTAATGTCAACCCATTCTCCTTGTCCACTTCGAAGACACACTGAAAAATTACAGACAACAGTTTTATTTAGCAAGGTACCTATTCATTAGGTCGTGATTTTTGTGATGTGATGATGTCGGTGCTTCGTTCAAAGAATATTCCGCTCGCACCGCACCGACTTCATATTTCTGCTAAGCCATAAAACTCATGGCTTTAAAGTATTTTCTGAGGTTTTTTTTAAGGCGGTTTTTTATGCGTGCTGTATATTATCAGCCGAAGCGGTGTCAGTGACAACCCGTGATTATAAAAATAGATGTTTAGCAATAATAAATGGATTCAATCTAAACCTACTCACGAGGTATCATTTCCACCACCTTTACTACCCTTAAACCTCTATTATTACAACAATATTAGGAATTACCTTTTCAGTAATAATCATATCAACACAGTTCTTGCCAGTGAGAGGCAGGCTGCATTCTGGCAGAATCTTGTGCCCGCCGTTCTTAGCCGTATGCTCCATTGTGATTACGACTTTAGTTCTCGGCGCGGAGACCAAGTCCATCGCGCCGCCCATTCCTTTCACCATTTTACCCTGGAATCAGGAACAAAATGCTTTTTCTTTTAGGAACTATTCCATTTGTCTTTGGATCCACATCGTATTGCGGGTTCCCCTTATCTGGCATAATCTTGTTTGCCCGAATCTCACTTGGCATAGCACGTATCGCAACTTGTTGACGAACTTGACATAAGAGTCATTTCGCATAATTTTGAACGGCCGAAGATTCGTTTCCCATAATAAAAGTAGGTTCGGTAGTTACCTTGTGACCCTAGGACCGGAAATAGAAGCCCCGCTTAGCGGGGCTTCGTCGACTCGCCCTTGAGCAACTCCTATGAATTTTGCAGTTTTCGTCAAAAATGGTGCCAGTAAACTAAGTTAGGTTTGAATTGCGACCCCAACAGAACCAAATCTATAACAAGGCCAAACAAGATTATGCCATAGCATTATTAGGTCAAAAAAGGTCATGCGATATGAGTTTCCCATAAACGAGGTTATGAGATATGAGTTTCAGCGATATGATAATTATGCCAAACGATACTATGCGATACAAGGTTATGCGAAAGAAGGTAAAACCTCGTATTACACCAAATTTCGAATCAATCAGTCAACAAGTCAGTGAAAGTAGTGGGTAAAATTAAAATGTGTTTGCAAATTTGGCATACAATAATTTGCTCTTAAATGTTTCCGTCGAATATAAATTGATTCAAGATTGGTTTCAATTTGGCGTTCGCCAGCTCTTTCTCGCACCATCTTGAACCGTTTGACAGAAAAAAATTGCGAATGTCAAAGCGAAGCAGAGTGCTTTAGACAATAAGCCTACATGTTGACATAGAAACGTTCTGTTAGGAACAACATGGCTGCTCTGGTTGTTTCATCTCAAATTTCCACCCTGACTATTTATGAAACTTACAGGTATCATCCAGTTGGCAAGATCTCCGTATCGCGAAACTTGCATGGCTCCCAGAATTGTCAGATCGATATGGCCTCCGCGAATCATAGCGAAACTGTCGTCTGATGAAAAGTATGACGCACCTGGAAAGTTAACATGGTTTATTTAATCATCAGGCATATCCCACTGGTTACAGCGGATGCCACTCCTAATGTTGAAAAAAAAAGAAACATGCATTCAAGCCATTTCATTTCCTTCAATATAAATTTTATTACTAATAACAATAATAAAGGCGTAGGGAGGTGACGGCCTCATCGCTCGCTGGTGTTGGGTGTTAGTCAGTGTCACCGGTGCAGTCATCGCAGGACGGCTTGTGGTGAGCTGTAGGCGTTGGTGTTTAGCGACACCAAGAACCTGAGACCTCTGGGGTTAGGTACACATGCGCTTATACGCACACACTCGCACATAGTTACACACCAACCCTGCCTCTAGTTTGCCTTAATTTGCTGCCTAGAGTGGAGCACAAGAGCTATAACCTATGTGTTTGCGTAAGTGTGTCAGAACTAAAGGTGAAAAAAAACAATAATTACCAGGTAGTACTGTCACAGTTTCTTTTCCAGCGTTGATGAGGTCTGGATCCACTTCACTCTCTGTAGGCACGGGCCCAAGGCCGAGTATGCCATTTTCAGACTGCAGTAACACATTTACGTTCTTCGGAATGTAGTTACTGGCCAGCATAGGCATACCTGAATTATAAAATAAAAATAAATGGAGACGTAAAAATTAGGCACCCTTTGGCTTGCCAGCCTAACAAAAGCAGATCGAAATTATTGTATTTATTTTAGGCCCTGCCCAATTACTTAAATCTGGCGTGACGTGAAAACTTTATTATTGAATTAAAATACCTATATTTTAATTCAATATTTAAGAGGCTCCCCTGAGAGCCACCCTGAACGTTATGCGCCTTCCTCAGCCCACCTCACTTCTACTAAACAACTTCGTTTTAGTGGCGACATCTATTAAATATCGGTCTAACTTCATTTTATACAGTGTTATCACAAATAACGCGTCTTTTCAAAAAGAAATTCGTTCAGAATTCGCACCGATTACCGAATACGTAAATTACCTATTTAAAAAAAAAAAAAATTATGAATAAAGGCCTGTTGCCCATCAGTGGGACGTAAATAGGCCGATGATGATGATGATGGTTATAAAAAGGTATTACAATAATGTTAAACATACAAATCCTAGCCGATTAAATTTTCTATACATCGGTGTATGTCACAAGTCAAAGTAAATTATGCTTATGATGTAATGTTACTACATTAATTGTAATTATTAACATTGTTTTGATGAAGCCTGTGGAGGATGACATTCTTGTGTTACATTTGACGAAGCTTGTTGCTGATTTATCTCTGTGTTCTTCTCATTGTTTGTAATTTGTGTGTGTATTAATTCAATAATTAAATAATATTGCAACTTGACTTACCTACTTGTGATGCAGATATCATAAGTATTAAATATGAAAAAAAAAAAATTAAACATAGAAAAACAAGTTGAGATGTAGTAGATACTTATTGTATTTATATATTTTGTTTTCATCGTTTAAATAATGTACAGAATGGCTCTAAAAAGCAGCAATTTCAGCGTCTGGCTCAGGGGAACCCCTTAAGTTTTCCGTACTGATTTACCCTAGTAAATCGCCAGTAGTAAGTCCACCGTTCAATTACTGGCCCCCTCATACTAAAAATGAACTCTGTTTCCCTACAAACAGAATTCAATTTACTTTTAACATGAAACTACCGTGAGACTCAATCATAGTGAAATAAAAACGGATCACTCACGTATATAAGTCGAGTTTAGGTTGAGTTTAAACTCGACTTATATACGTGAGTGATCCGTTTTTATTTCACTATGATTGAGTCTCACGGTAGTTTCATGTTCAATTTAGTATAACATGGCCAGTTATTGAACGGTGGCCAGTAACTACCACCTTATACTAAAATGAATTCTATTATAAGTAACTAGAGTTATTTTTTTTTAGTATGAGGTGCCCAGTTATTGAATGGTGGCCAGTTACTGGTGATTTACCCTACTTCTTCTAAAACGTATGGTAGCCTAAAGCGTCTGTGTATGAGTTAGCTGTTACAGTTTGTCTCTACTCTTATGGCTAAACCTCACCTATTCCAAGATTAGCATGCATGCCATCCTTGAACTCTAAAGCAGCCCTCTTAATAATTCTCTCTCTCACAAGATCTGACGCCTTCTTCTCTTTTTGAGCCCCAGTTTTTTGCACAGTTCTCTTTTCAATGCGTTTCTCATAATTCTCTCCTTTAATAACTCTATGCACAAATATGGATGGTACATGAACAAAATCTGGGTCAATTTCGTCGACAATTTCCTCAACTTCAGCTATGGTTATTTTTGCAGCTCTGCACATTGCGGGGTTGAAGTTGCGAGCGCTCTTCCTGAATATCAAATTGCCGTGTTTGTCTGCTTTCCAAGCTTTTACAAGAGCAAAATCACCAACAATCGCCTCTTCCATGATGAAGTCTTTACCATTGAACTGTTGGACATTTCGTGGAGCACTTGGAATATTGATCTGGAAAAATTATATTAGGCAGGTAAAACATTGGTTTATAAGTAAAATTCCTCTTTTCTCTTTCAACGAACAGTAACTAGTTGGTTTTTCTAAATTAACAATTTTGACATTACCTTGCCATCCTTATTATATTTGATTGGTGAACCACCCTCCTGGATGAGGGTGCCATAACCAGTGGGTGTAAAGAAAGCTGGTATACCAGCCCCCCCAGCCCTTATTCTTTCTGCTAAGGTTCCCTGAGGAGTCAGCTCTACCTGAAATATTTTAATAATTTACCTAACCAGACTATTCTTGTATATTGATTACAAAGCAATAAGGATGTTCCACTGATGGATCCAATCTTCATGTACTTATAGACCTGGTGCAAAAGTAAAGTTTGGTTGGTCAACACCAGTTGATTCTACAACTGCAAATCGCATTTAACATGAGCACTACAACTATAAATCATTTGATTGTTTTGCTTAGGTAACATTTAGCTTTTACTAAAATTAACACTTTAGTAAGTGCTGTGCCCAGCAGTGGGACGTAAAAAAGGCTGGCGATGATGACAATGAAGTGCTGAAGTCTTAACACAGTAGGTAAGTACAATCAAGTGCAAAAATATGGGTGCATCTATCTATGGGTTATCTCGGCAAATTAAGGTTGTGAACTGATAACTAAATATACATACAGTGAAACATAGTAACTCCTCCTTTTGTGACGTTGGTTAAAAAATTAGGGCTTACTTCTAGTTCTCCAGTCAAAAATTGTCTCTCAAACTCAGCATTTTCACCCACATAAGAGGCAATCATTCTCTTGACCTGCTTGCATTTCAGTAATACACCAAGACCAAAGTCTTCCACTCCTAGAAAACAACTTAATTTTATGACAATTGTTATATAAACACAGTTTTACCACTTTATTGCTGTGGCAAAATACCCGCAGTTTGACCTATAACTTTCAAGCAAAACATTGCGGATTCTATTTAGCCCAGCCCAGGCTCATACCTCTGAATTTATGAAATTTATGTGCAAATTACATTTGTAATTCATCATGAGGTGACAACATGAGGCAAATCTACACACTCCTGCCAAACAATTCATTGGTGTGTGTGAAGGTCCCAATCCGCACTGGGTCTGGGCCTGCGTGGGAACTATAATAGCCCAAACCCTCTCATACTGAGAGGAGAGGTGGCACATGCCCAATAACGGGACATAAATAGGCTGGTGATGATTTTTTTTTTATTCAATGAAGAAGGCAAACAAGCAAGTGGGTCACCTGATGGTAAGTGTTCACCACAGCCCATAGATACCCGCAACCCCGGAGGGTTTGCAGATGCGTTGCCAATGTAGAGCTAAGATGAAATGCCTCTCTTGTGCCTGTAATTACACCAGCTGTCTTATTTTCCACACCGGAACACAACAGTGCAATCACTGCTGCTCGCACAAGGTCCTACCACCCACAAAATGATTATTTATTGCCAGACACCTGTTATTAGGCATGTACTCGTTTATATAATACTACTTACCTATTAGTTTTTTCGTAGATACCTTATTAGCTTATTACTTAAGTACTACCTATTGTTATAGCTAACCTGCATTGTTGGAAACAACAGTCAACCCGCTGACTTTATGTTTGTTTACAGCTTGAATAAGATTTTCTGGAATCCCACATAATCCAAATCCACCAACTAAAAGCTTAGATCCATCTTTAATGTCCTTAACTGCGTCATTCACATCGGTGTAGATTTTACCTTTATTCTTAGAAGTACTGTAACTTGCACAGAACAAAACCTGAAAACAAAAAGCATACAGCCTGAAAATAATGAAAAGAATATATCTACCTACTTACAATACAATTTAAAATTACTTTCTGTTCCGCTACACAGCTATATATATACATACATAATTATAGTAAAAAAAAAAAACAATAGCAAACCGATTAAATCGCAATTAAAACAGTTATACCTACCTACTTACCTATGTAAAGCAACGTACCTTGTTTACATTGTTATAGGGTTTCCTTCCCGACAAATTAAGAACTCGGAAGTGTGTTATTCTAGCCATTTTCGCACCGATATTATAAATACAAACTTTTCATAAAAAAAAATGTTGTAGTTTATTTGTTTTGTTTACACTGTCCTGTGTGCACCCGAAGTTACGACAAACAAGTAGGCCAGCTGACATGAAAGAAGTGTCAATCACTGTCAATAGCCGGCCGGTACCTAACTGAACTATTTTAATAGATTTTTTACGACTATTGTTTCACCACGAAAGGCACACACTGCGGTTGCTATGTATCAACGTTCGCGATAAAATAAAGTGATAAGAAAGAGAATCACTTGTTTGCGTCTTGAGAGCGAGGTCAACTGGTAACTGGTAGGTAAATAGTGTACCGTGATGCCATTCGTTATGTAAATCATATGAATTAAAAGTAGTTTATTATGTCTTCTAACCCGTTTTGTTTCGATGTATGTTATTTTATTTCTTATTATTTCGCTATTTTCGCCACTAGGTATTTTGAGCAACATTATTCTAAAAGAGCGACCTGCGCTGGGAAGTTTGTATTCAAATGTACTCTGTATTGTATTTGTAGATATCTTTCCCAGACCAGACAGCACCGCTAGTTAGTATATATATTCTTTGCCGCTAGGTAATTCAAATCTTTAAATAAACGGAGTATAGTTTGAGTATAGGGGATAAGAATAAATTAATATGAGTATAATACTTTGTTTCTTCACTTATCCTCGAAAACTGATGGAAATTATGGAAAAGAAACAAGTCGGGTTTTTGTTTTGTTTGTGTTGTGTACACTTTACTTCAATAACGCTCATCATCACGTAGTGATTATATTCTCTTTAGACGCTCATGATGGCGCTGTTAGGTTACACCACGTTGGACAAAGCGCACACGGCAGTGTCTAAGCTAAGTTTCATCAAGTTACATACATAAATCTTGATATAAATAACACAGCCACTAAAAAAAGAAATCTTTGTTTATGTTTTCTTGTAACCAAAAACACTACTTATGCCCCTTTTTGTTAGGATTCCGTAGCCAAAATCGTCATGTCCGTCCGTTCGTCCGTCCGAATGTCACAGGCATTTTACTCGGAAAACTATAATATAAGACTCAGATAAGAGGTATATTGATGAAACTTGGAGTATAGGGGTCTTGTAGAAGCCGCCAAGTACTTAGTTTGATTAGTTAAATAACAAAAATAAATATTTCTAGGGGGGGTGGGCACTCCATACATGTAACAAAGGTTGAAAAATAAAATCAGCAAACATCAGACTGTGTCACATATTTCGACAGCTCTTTTTTTAATACTTTGAGGTTCGTAAGCAATTTTTTTTTATTAAGAGAATGCTTTTGGAAATATAATCCCTCCGAAAGTTGCATAAATTGTGTCAAGCTGCCATCCCCCCCCCTCTCCCTTATCTTCTAAACCGTTGGTCCAAAAAGTATGAATAAATTTGCAAAGGTAGCTAAATACTTTCAATGAAAAATGTTTTTAAGATGATTGTATTTACCGTTTTTGAGTTATAGCCAAAAACTACGCTCCTCAACAAAAGGACGTAAATGCCATGAAGATATGCCCTTTTCATCGGTACTGCATGTTTTATCTGTATAAAGCGTAGAGTTCCGTAATCGTTACTACTGTTAGTAACGATTACGGAACTCTACGCTAGGCATGACCCGACATGTTCTTGCCCGGTTTTTTTATTTTTTGATAAGTAGTAGATTTTGTACGTGAATGCAGAAAGAAAACCCAAAATAATAAAACGACGAATTTAATTAATAAAATTAAATATAGGTAATTAAAAATATTAACAACGTCTAGTTTTATAAATCTACAATATCTATTTGAACTAGTGACTGTACAGTTATTTATAGGACCTTAAGCTTGGGCCAAAGGATCTTATAATAAGATAAGTCTAATATATGATTGAACTGTTTAAGGCAAGCTTTGTGTTCCAGTCATATTTTTTATTCATTAGTTATTCATGTCATGTAGGTATTTATTGTATAGTATCGACTGTTTATAAAAATATCTAATGTAACCGTTGCTTTTAGGTGTATTGTATGTGACGTGAAAGTTTCCGATCATAATTTTAAAAACAACTAAGTAGTTAACATTATTTGTTCCTGAATAATTGTAACATATTACTTATTATTTTTAAATTTGACTCAATATTGACTATTTGGATACATTTTAAGATAATAATATCCTATAAGTCTGCTTGGTAGACACTAACAATTATGAATAATATTAGACACCTAATCATTGTTAGTACACCTGCATTGCTTATCGAGGGCTCAAATTCAAATTATTAACAGATTAACGGTTTTTTTTATATATAGTCATTATTATTTTCCTACCCTTTGAATAACTTTGTACTTTATTTTACATCATAGGCTTTATTTAATATTATTATGTACAGGCACTTGTGATACTTATTTTGTACAGTTAGAAGACCCAAGGAACCTATTAACCAATTTGGCATCTGTCATTCCCATATACATAAGGTCTTTTCGGTTAGAATTTATACGAAAGTGACAGGTCTGAAATCGAAAAATAGGTCTCTCTATCCCCGTAGGTACCGTGTTGTATACTTACTGCTACTAATATACTTTAGAAGTCGAACATTCACGTTTTGTACAAAGAGCCGTTCGTAATCAACGATTAAGTAAATGTTAAATAACACTTCTGAGTATGGCCGTATACATTATAAATTATAAGCTCTTAACAAAGGCAATCACATTTATAAAAAGCTTTAAACAACTGATAAATACTTAGCACCGTATATTCATAAATATCTTGACCAAGTTGAATCTCCATTGGTTACATCCGTTCAATATTGTTTTTTATTTGTGTTTTTTAATAATGCTTAGAAATCTCACACGTTTACTTCTTCAAAGTTCCGTGAGTAAATCAATTAAGTATCTATTTAGTGAAAGTATGCATGATGCGTTTTAATGAACCGTCAAGAATTCAGCCAGGGGTTGAGTAAGCTTAAGTAAAGTTTAAGGGACTTATTCATCAACGTCACTCAAGCCTCCATTAGCTAAAATAGGTTTTGTCTTCTGCTCACTAACGGAAATGTCAATGTCACAAAAAAGGACAAACGAACTTTAACGGCATTTTAGTTGAAATGGGTTTATGAATAACAGGGTTAATGTGTAAAGTTTTTATTAGGAAAAAAAATTACATACATTACGGGAAAATTATTTTGTTATATTGACTTGAAAAAATTCAATCCTTTTCTGAATTCTTAACGGTTCATTCAAACGCATCCTAAGGTACGGTCTTAAACATGTTTTTTTTTACAGAAAAGTTTGATGAGATAATAAGACGAGACATGTGACATAATTATCGATATGTTCGATGGATATGGTCATTCAATGCATAATATATCAGACGTTAAACCATATTTACAAGTAAAAGTTTTCTACTGATCATGGAATAAGCCATGAAGTCTCGTGTATTTGAATAATTATCTTAACAGTACTAATAGAAATTCACTACAAATACGCAATAAATTAATTACTATGCAAAGAAATTAGGCACCCTAGCTGAGCCTTCCAGATCTAGCATCTGTTATAGCTCCCCAGAGCTCAATAATGAACTCATCTGTGAAACCAAATTCTTGCAAATCACTGTTGTCTATGGCGTCGGCTAGTTGCATGGAGTTCGTTTTGCCCTCGGATAGATCCCACATTTGTGTCGCCAACTCCGTATCGTTTATACCCATGAATGATTCCAGTAGAGAATTAATTTTCTCAATTCCAGCTTTCGATTTGTCATCGTGCTGAAACAGAATTAGATATAAACATACCGATATGCACAATACATGTTTTGAGTTCATTTAGCATAATATTTCATGCAAACAACGCCAAACGTTAATCATTGTTTAATGAAACACGTATTATATCAATTGCTATATAATTGTGACTCACCTCATTCTCTATAGTGGCTTGGCCATTTGCTTTAAATCTAAGCGTTTCTTTTCCTGAACCATAGCTCTGCTTCTTTCCTGCTCTTGCGCTACTAGTTTTCGGGCCAATGCTGCCAAACCCGCTCTTTAATGGTTCAACAAGGCGAATAGTAAAAGTGGTTCCTTTAGGTATGTCTTTTAAAGTCTTAGCAACTTCATAGTGTCTCTTTCCGACCATATTTAATCCATCTAATTTCTCGATGTGATCTCCGACCTGAAATGAGAAAAACCAACAAAATTAAATCAAATCTTTTGATATGATCCTCGTCAAGATGAGAAGCCAGTTGATAGTGCATCTAAAAAAAGTTAAACTTACCTCTATATGTGGTATTCTTGATACAATGGACCCCTCTTTCATTCTCTTAATAAATGCGTATCCTGCTCCATTGTCAGTTATTGTCAACCCAAGAGCATCTTCGGTCTTGACTATTTCTATTTCCTTAGGTCGACCTTTTCTATGCGCAAAAATAAAATCTTCTAATCCAATTTGTCCTCCTAGAAGCTTCTTCATATCAACTTTATGGGTATTCAATGTGCAGAACAGGATCTGTAACCGACAAAATAAACTTTTACTATAACATATCATTAAGAACTTTAGGAATCAGGCGCAAATTGTTCAACCCCGAGGAATCTCGATCCCAATCAATAATGTTATCACAGTGAGTGCCCTATTACTTCTTTTCTAAATTCCTATTTCGTGACTACAAACAATCTATCAATAGTTTGCTTTTACAGCTATTTTCGTGATTGATAAATCCCTCTCCACTAATGGGTATAAACAATCGTGCTACTTTCTTAATTTCGGTGCTTTTATATTCAACAGCATAGCTAAGCTAAGCATCTATCGCATTTTACTTTCGTAATTGATCTGAAAATAGGATCCTAAAACGGATCCACTTCGTCATACTGAAAGTAAAGTCTGCCGAGTAAGTAGAACCGCTGCTCAGTTTAGTCTATTTAATTAACTGTATATAGGTATTAGCACAGTTGTCCATTTTAAGTATGCATAGGGAACGCATAGTATTTTATACAGATTTTGAGCACTTCATAGTTTCCTTATTACATCACTTTCTCGGTTTAAATATTTATTAAAGACTAGTTTTGAGATCTTTTTGGGTCAGATATTGAATCACTAACTTCACAGATTGTGCAAGAATTATAACCCAGTTAAACCTAACTATAATCATTGAGCATTAACAAAATATTCCCTCGTTAACATAGACTTCTAAACTAGGATTTAAAACAGCGTTACATAATCAATTATGCTCCCAATGTTATTGTTAACACATGTAACGTGTATTTTATGTCGAACTGCGTTTTCGTGTTCATTGTTTTAGTCACAATGTGCTGTGACCTTTGGGTTACCTTGACATAAAACTCTTTTGTTCAAACCAAACAGAGCAATTCACACTTAAATCGTCATTCAATCTCACAAAAATATAGTAAGTATAATGCTTTTACTGCCATTCGAACTAAGCATCGAATACCAAGTACCCGTTAGTGGTATAGTAAAATATTGTTACACTCACCATCACATGCTTGTTAATGGAATAACCATGGTCTGTAAATTAAATGACACAAAAAGCGTCTCCAGTAACTATTAGATACAAGACACACTTTCAATGTAATAAAGTAATTATGAAGTGCCTATTCAAATTCGAGCTAAATCAGACCCGCCGCAGCTTTTAGTTTTGTATGCAGCTATCTAGCGAAGCGACGTTCAAGACAATACTGGACAATTAGCATGTGCATAATTAGTGTAGCGATACCAATTCTATGGTGAGGAGATATATTACAACAGTCCTCCGGTCCTTGACCCGCGACACCCGCATACAGTAGGTCATCACACCACACCACACGTTTGGCGCTTGGCGGTGGAGCGTGTCTGCCGTCAGTCACTTAGCTCGCGTATATCACACGGCAGAAACTGCGCCCCTGGGCCGATCCACTTCCTGAATCAGCCATGCGTGCTTCCGCATAGCCGGTGACATTTTACTCACTTGGCTATAAGTACGTCAACACTACAATTTTAAAATTTTCTATTCATAGTATTCGTAACTTTCGTAAGATTTTAAATAGGCAAATTTATTGTTAAGACCAATCGTCAGAGTTGGTAATCATTTATTTTATTTTCAAGCACACCGTAAGCCTTGACAAGCATCCCACGCCTTCAGTATTTTCATGAGCCGTGAAATATCAAGTAATCAGTGCCTGTCTTGCCATTTTCGTTGGTGACCTTTGCGACACTTCAGCCATCAAGGCTCAGGGTCACTCGTTATACCGTTACCGATAAAACCAAGAAAGCATGCATTTTACTCTTAACTATTGTTAAATCACTTTTCAGGAATGTGGATTATTCTAAAAAAAAAAAATTTTACTTATGGTAGGTAATTTACAAAGTATTTATAGCTTTCTTTAGGTACTTATTTGCCTTAATTAGCGTAATTAATAAAATCAATCCAATTAACATGATATAAAAACTGCCGTTAGTAATAAATATCTTCATGAAATAAAATGCTGATGTAACTCATTAAATCACATTATTGAAAAGAAACTTGACAATCAATTTAAGGTGCTTAGAATTTAGCCGAATTTACATTTGACTACACAGTTGACAATTTGGCAATCAAGTTTTATTTCAAGGCAACTTTTCTTTTTTCATAAAGGCGCTTAGTCGCCGAATGGAATCTGTGGAATCATAACGCTAACAATTCTGCTGAGTCGGTCACACAAATCTCGTTCAAAAAGTTACCTATATAACATAAATGATAATCTAACAGTAAAGTTTGTTACATCAACGGGTATTGAGTTCAGTGCCTCAGTGCAATGCAAACTAGTGCAAATGCCAAAACCGTTGACGATTATAATACATTATTCTGCTTGTAACTGTTTTTGGAGGCTTTGGGGCACCATTTAAGTACAAAAAAAAAACATTACAAATTTAGACTTTTCGATTGAACAACGAGACTTGTCTATCAGAATATCGCTGGATGGAATAAAATTCGAGACGAAATTTTCGTTTGATCCGGCGTATCGCATATAATATCATGTTTGAAACTGGATTAAATACTGCGATATTTTGCGGTCTGAAAAACTTTAATCAATGAGACGAATTACTAGTTCATTATACCTAATTACGATCACGACACGAGTCTGCTGTAATTTTTTCACTGATTTACAGCTAGAACTTTATCTTGATTTTGCTTATTTTTTGATGTAAATAAGTATACATTTCTCCTTGATAATTTACTAGATTATATGCATGTAATAATTTTCTTTCATGATGATATAAGATGTCAAACACTGAACTTTACTTTGTTTGAACTGATAAGGTACCTTCCTTTTTTTGTGAATCTAGTTCGCTTCGGTTACCTACGTTTAATCATTTTATGCTGAACTTTATCTCCAAAAACGTTTAATGTTTACTCTTTATGATAACATTAACCTATCAGCTGCATCAATCTGCTTTAACTTGACATGTTACACAATGTTTTCAATTCATAAAAATACATTTATCTGACAACTTCCAACTCCAGAAAAAAAGACACTTTTAATTAACTGCAGAATGCAATCATTCCCACATTCATATTTTTATCATCTTAAAAATAGAAATAACTTTCTTTGTTTTATTGTTATATAGGTATTCGTTTAGACTCGATTGAAGTGGTGTAAAGTGAATGTTAGCGGGTGACCATATCCATTTAGAGCTCTTCATAACTAATCCCTACAATAATGCGATTTGTTATCGAAGCCACACAATATTTCACGCTACATCCTTTTAAAACGTTAATAGATATTTGTCATGGTATGGTAATAAAAAATCATGATCCTGATTTTTTATTTGAAAGCGAATACCTGCTTTCAAATAAAAAAACCGCATTCAAATCGGTTCAACCGTTTAAGAGCTACGGCGCCACAGATAGACACACAGACACACATAGCGGTCAAACTTATAACACCTCTCTTTTTGTAATGTTAAGTTAGGCTCGTGTTAGAGGAACGAAAAGTATTCGTCTAGTCTACGATTGCGAAACAAGAAATATAGAAATCTCAAAAACTGAAGTGGGGTTTATAATGAGACAGTGACACAAATATAATCACATAAAACCAATCAGGGTCATGATTTTTTTATTGCCGTACCATGACAAATATTCCAACATTTGGTCATCGTAGTGAGTATATATTATTAAAATTGGCGATGATAAATCTACATTAAACAGACGACTAAAAGTTATCATAATGAAAACGTCATACCTATTAACTTTTTAAAAGGATTAGCGATGGTTAGACATGCTTTATCAAAATCGGTCCAGCCATTTTTGAGATATTACATTTTGAAATGAGAATTTCGGAGGGTTTCGTCAAGTTCAAATCAATAACGTGAGAGCCCATTGATGTCTTCATTATAGCTGCGTTCGGAAATCAAAATCCAGGAGCCCGTTGATATCTTGGAAACTAAAACTATTTACCGAAGTGTCAAAAAAAAATATTAAAAACGCCTAAATACAAAAAGACGGCACCCGACACTGCGCAAAAGTTAACATAGTTCGAAATTGAAGGACCAGAGTTTTTTTACTTTTAATGGGTTTTTTCATGTCGGGGATTTTTTTTTATTCTTATTAATGTTCAAAATGTTAAGCTTTAAGGACATCCTTCTTAGCGTTGCTTTTATTATCCCGTTCATCATTTAAATGAATCATAACTCACTTAATTTCAATTTCAGCCGGCGCTTTTTGAGCAAGTTCATACCTCACCAGACGCTTGGAGAGGAAGGATACTATTATAGGTGGTTGAACTTGTTGACACGTTGACCCTCTTAGTTTCATTTAATCATCTAATGGAATTGAAGATAGAAACCAAACGTGTTATGTAACGCGTTACGTGACTGACTGACTGACTGATACTTCGACTAAATATCACGCGTCTTTTGACATTCCTTCGCTAAAACTTAGCGAAGGAATGTCAAAAAGGTGAAATGTTTTTAGCTAGCTAAAGCCTAGTTTCTTCTCAAAAGAAAAATGTCTTCGTTAACATCTTAATTGAGAATTCAATGCTTAGTTGAAGTACCTACATAAACAGAACAGAGCGTCCACGGGAGACTTAATCATCGCAATTTAAAGTGTTTTTAACCCCCGTCGAAAAAGAGGGGTGTTATAAGTTTGATCTGTGTATCTGTCGGTGGCATCGTAACTCCCAAACGGATTCACCGATTTCGATGCGGTTTTTTTAATCGAAAGCTAGTTTAATCGAGATGGTTCTTAGCTAAGTTTCATTAAAATCGGTTCACCCGTTTTCGAAGTATTGAACTTTGAATTGACAATGTCGGGGGTTTTTCAACTTTTCTAATAACTTAACCTCCTTAAAAACTACACTCGAATTACGTTTTATCATGTGATTTTTTTTTAGTTGGTGGGTAGGTTGATTTTAATCTATAGTGCCGCTCCGCTATGAAGTTAATCCTCACAGGTATAAAGTTTCTGATTATTGACATTGTGAACCATGGGAGAAAAATGTCTCACGCAACAAGCAAGTTCTGCATTTTTCTCCTATGGTTAGGTATCATTGTGAATAATCATAAATTCCATAGCTGTGCAATGCAATGTGTCAGGATTGACTTCATAGCGGCTGGGCACTATAGTTAGCAATATTTTTGAACGAAGCCCCTATCTGCGACACAGTTTCAAACTTTTGCAGGTAACATCGTTTAGCATTTCGCTATGTACTAATCGATATTATTCAAATAAATGTTTTTATTATTAATTATGAGTTGTAGGTAACAATATCAAATTCATTATATCTGTCTGTATTATATCTGTATTTCTAAGCATTGTTTAAATAATAGGTACCTACATAATGAAACAAATACTCATTAATAAACACATAATATAGATTACAGAATGGTGTAATTATGTATTGGAATGGATAGAAATAAATCACAATTGATAAGATTATCAATTTCGATTGATGCATGATAGTAATAAAATTGGATATATAATGATAATTAGATATATGATGTTTCAATACGTACAAATAATGTCATTGTATCAAAGAAACAGTAAATGTTGAAACAGTAAATTTTTTATCTGGTAGACCTAAAGACAAGGAAATTTGCAAAGCAACCCATCACGGATTTAAATTGAAATTATTATTATTATCATCAATAGAAATAAAAATTACCTAACAGAAAAATAAAACACCTGGTTATCTTCCTATTCTGAGAGGAGGCCTGTACCCAGTAGTGGCACGTTAAATAAAGCTGGTGACTATGATGGTTTCTTGTAACTTATAAGACAACAATGTTTACTGAACAGGAATTTACCTAAGCGTTATTAATAGGTACCGTAATATTTTTATTATTAATACATATCGTAGGTATAGGTGTTTCAACCAAGATTCTTTCGTAGTAGGTTGGTAGGTATATTTTTGTGCTTTACTGTGTTAATTTTCGACATTTCGCCTATGATCGATATATTGTCAATTTACCTACTTGGCGGAGACCGCGTGATCACTTCCAAACCTTTTATTTATCTTTTCCTAGCAGACAAGGGTATAATTTTGCTTTTGTGCTTTGTTCTGGTAAATGTACGTAAAATTATGTAGCTTAGTTAGGGCCCGATCGATTAGTGTAGCTAGGTAGGCTAATATTGGTTAAAAATGTGATGCCCTCTATTTGGTACTGTCTCTTAACCTTATAATATGAAACAATGTATTTAGATCATGTCTAGAAGACTAAACTTTTTACAAAAAGTAATAAAGCAATAGCGCACCTATAATACATGTGTCAACCGTTACCTTCCAATTTATATTTTTAATTTGCCTATTTCAATGTAAGTAAATCCGTCCTCCTGTCTTACCTTTTCCATCCCTGTAGTTTTTTAGATAATTAAAATAGATAGCCATAGATCATATCATAGTTTTACTCTGTATATACCTAGTTGGTTGTGGTGAAGGTATTTTGGTTGTGTTTGTTGTAGTTGGACTCTGGCTGTTACCCTACCGAAGACTGGTAATGACACCGTACAACGAGACAAGAACCTACTGGCCGTGTCTTATCCAACCTCGACATTGGCAGAATCATCAAAAGCTTGATGGGGCCACATTTCCCTAAAAATTTATTGATTGAATTTGCCTATTGTAAGTTGTAGCTTACTAGCTTACACACACATTAGCGGGTAGTGACGCATCTCTAAAGTAAATTATTTTCTTATCATTTACCTTGTGGTTGCCTCATCCATCCGTGTAGCGGCCACATGAATTTGCACAATGCCATTAAACTGGTCATGAGTAAAGTCATTGATATACCTACACCCATATTCAATCATAAGGAATTTGATTTCATCAATGATCTAACTTCTAAGAAATGATAATAATTTCTGACTAATGCCGAGCTAGATATGTTTGTTTTGCTCACTACTACGCTACGTGACTCCATGGATTGGATTTTGCCACACCGCGAAACAATAAATGCTTATTGATGCAAATGAAACGCAACGTAATCTACAGCGTATTGTAGTACAGCTATAGCTTACCTTAGTTGTTGAATGTTCAACTTTTATTCTAACCTAACTAAATATCAATGAAGGAAGAAAGCCAGGATGCTGATAGCTGATGCTACTTCAATACGAAAGTTAAGATCAAAGTCGAGAAGTAGGTACCTAAGACTAGAAAATAAAAGCAAGTTTGTGGAAGGAACGAGATCTGGAGGAACAGGTTCGAGGCAATTATTTACCATTTCAATTAAGTATTAAAAAAAAAGTTTCCTTACGTCTTCTGGTGGGAAGTCGTAGCATTCAGCAATTTTCTGGTACAACTCTTTGACATTAGAAAATCCAGAGATAAGTCCAAGGGGGCTTCCGTGTGCTTGCTGGCAGTGGAACACGAGCTGCGATTTCTGTGAGCCGTTGTTGTTGTCCACTCCGTTGGACGGTGGAGCCACCTCCTCGGCCGGCACGGGGGGCAGAGAAGGCGCTGTGTATTTCGGCGCTTTCTTCTTAAACAACGACATCGTAATATTTGTAATCGAGCACTAAGTAACGGTTGTTAAAGTTTCTTTGCCGAGACCGATAGCGGTCAGACACACATTCTACACCTCAGTTTTAAACACTAGTCTCTTATCTCGAGAGAACTTTAAAATGTTGTCACGTCATAGCACGAGATAACGTATCGCCCAATAGCGATAATTATATTGGATAAGATTGTGTAGCGCTCGGTAGTTGGGGAAAGAGCATTGGGCGGAGCGGGGCGCAAGGCTATCGCCGTTCGCCGCGACGCGCGGGCCTTTACTGACATACTCGGGCGAGCCGCGCGCCGCCCGCGCCCGAGCCGCGCCGCGTCACAGCCGATGCGGTATTCCCGTTGTCGATGATTAGTTAACTAGAACTATTTACAAACTCGTACGACTTTACTGTACCAGTGTACCTAGTACCTGTGATGCTCAGTTTGCCGATTACCATGAATTTTCGTTTTCCAAACTTGCCCAGTTATAATAAATAGGTACGATGTCATTAAGTAAATTAAACAATATGGTTGAATATGATGCGATTAAGCTTTTAAAATATAATAAGTACCTACTTAATGCTAAGCGGTTAAATATTAAGATTATGCAGTATAGAGCATCGTGGCAGTCTATAGCTCTACTTGGCGAGACACTGCCGTGCCTCCTTCAGCCCCAAGACTACGAAGTGCAAAATTCGAACTTCGTATCGTGCCGTCCCTCTCAAGCTAATATTATTTAACACGAGAGTGAGCGGGACGATACGATACGAACTTCGAATTTCGTAGTATGGCGGCAGTCGTTGATATACCTACTAGTTAGGTATTATCATAGGTATATTCTTTGTTGATAGACAGTTTTTTTCAACGATTATAACAAAATTGCTGAATCTGCTTGATACCATTGCATCCTCCGGGATTGCAACTCGATTACAGTGTTACTAGAATTAACGTACACAACTCTTGATACTTAATAATTATTATTTAATACAATAAAGACTACAAAACGGCTGAAAGAGGAACTGAAAAAAAAAACTTAGTTCTTCAAAGCATTTTACATCAAACATGTACCTACCAAAATGTAACAGTTACGTTGAAAGACATTTGTAATGCTTGGGTAGTAACGTGTTACATGACACCGAAATGTTACAAATCAGTCGCCATGTAGTTAGAACCTTTAGCAAGTCGATGTAACTTATTAAGAAAAAAAAATGTTGCCGCGGTGCGGAGGACGTTTTTAATTTATCGTGACAATATCAAGCAAATACCTAACCGATTACGGCGCCCATTGCATACGAACACACAACGAAACAAAGTGAGTAAGTAGCTAAGATTTTCGCAGTAATAGGTACCGTCTAGTGCCAATGAATGAAAGTAGCATGATCAAAAAAATATGAACGGTAATCGGTAATAGTGACCAAGGGAACAAACCTCCTCTCACAATGAGAGGGCTTGGGATAGTTCCCATTCCCACGCTGGCCCAGTGCGATTGGGAACTTCACACAAACCAGAGGCCCTATGCCCAGCAGTGGGGTGTAAATAGGCTGATGATGAATGATTTGATAGTGCCTTACTATACAAGAGAAGAAGGTAAACAAATAAAATTTGAAGGAGGTACCTAAGGTTCGATAATTTTATGCAGTTTAGATTTTCTTTTTTTTACATAGGTAAGTATATCCTCTAAATAAAAAAATAATAATAGAAAAAGCCGTGATAGCCTACCTATAGTGGTTTGACCTATATGGCCTCTCAAGCAGAGAGTCGTGGGTTCAAACCCCGGCTCGCACCTCTTGAGTTTTTCGAAGTTTATGTATACGTGCGGAATTACATTTGTAATTTATCATGAGCTTTTCGGCGAAGGAAACATCGTGAGGAAACCTGCACTATCTGCGAAGCAATTCAATGATGTGTGTGAAGTTCCCAATCAGCACTGGGCCCGCGTGGGAACTATAGCCCAAGCCCTCTCATAGTGAGAGGAGGCCTGTGCCCAGCAGTGGGACGTAAAAAAGGCTGGTGATGATCATCATCTAAATATACATACCTAATTATAACATTAATTTATTTAAGTAAAAATACTTTGGATGACGCGTTATAATGTATTATTGAACATTATTATTAAATTTCAAAAAAAACGTTATTAAAAATAGAAACGAAATTAACAATGAAATTCTATCAAAATTAAATTACTTAACCCTTAATTTGACAAAATAATAATAAAAACCGGCCAAGTGCGAGTCGGTCTCGCTCTCGCGCACGAGGGTTCCGTACAAAGATTTCCCCAGTGTTTTAAGTTGTCCAGTATTAGCAAAGCCCTGTTCCTATATTTTGCTTAGGATTTTACTGCCATCTAGTGGCGAGTAGACGAACAAGCGTCAATGATCTCGAGCCCGCGCGTCATCCACAAAGTTCTCCTATTCGACGCTAGATGTCGTTAGCAATGTTAAACAGTGTAGCATACGCAGATAGACAAAAATTTTAGATTTTGAGACTTTTCTGAGTGGTTGTTCTATAAGCTACCTTCATACCGAATTTCAAGCTTCTAGGTCAACTGGAAGTACCCTTTAGGTTTTCGGACTTCGGCAATTTTCATGGAAATAGCCTTTTTAATGACTGTATCTTTTGATTTCGTGGACTTAGAAGGTTGATTTTTTCACAGCTTCAAGGGACCGCAGGCTTGAGTATTTGATATTAATTTCAGCATGCTACCTCCACGCGTTCCAGAGAAAAAGGGTCTTGACAAACAGACAGACAACAAAGTGATCCTATAAGGGTTCCGTTTTGTCCTTTTGAGGTACGGAACCCTAAAAACATGATTCAAGTTTCGAAGTCTCGTTGTCACTTAGGCGTTCACGTGTTTAGGGTTCCGAAGCCAAAATGGCAAAAAGGAACCTTTATAGTTTCGTCATGTCCGTCTACTGGTATTAGAGAGCTGTAATTTTGCATACATATACTTACATATTAATTAGGCAGAAAAAGTGCTGGGATAAAATCTTGAAAAAAAAATTTTTTTTGGCGTACCTCCCCTACACGTAGTGGGAATGATTTTTTTATTTCTCGCCCACCCCATATTGTGGGGTATCGTTGAATAGGTGTTTTAAAATAAGAAGTGCTCGAAGATCATTTTTCGATAAAGTTATTCGTTTGCGAAATATTTAGCTTTGAAAGTGCCCATTTTTGTTGGAGTTCAGTGTCCCCCCCCCCCCCTTTATCAGAGAAACTGTTATATTTGGAAATGTGAAAAAAATCTGAGCAGTAGTGCATAGTGAATTTAAAGGAAAACTATCAGAGATAAGTAGGCTTTACAGGTCTGGGAGTAATAGTTAATTGTGTCTATGTCATAACCGATATAAATTGACCCCACAGTGCGTACAGTTGGAGTAGGGCTCTGCTAACACTGGTTTCGTATAGGTGTGATGAAAATACCTTTAAATTAGGTATCTATGCCAGGGCTTTTTCGTAATGGCTTAGGAACCCGATCCTGGGTGTGTCCGACACGCTCTTGCCCGGTTTTTTTATAAGTATAGGTATAAAAATAAAAAAGTATACAAAAAGGTGTCTTTGATCATGTAATCCTATGATTAAAGCCAACAAAACACCATTTCAACAGATTTAATAATTCATAGTAAACTGTAAAAATACTATTTCTTAGCAGAAAATAATTGAAAAAGATAATAATCCACTCTGGGCTCTCTGGGTCTCGAACGCAGGGTGTTTCATGAATTGAATATGGTATTGGTATGAAAGAAGCTAGTGTAACCATTTTTTGTGAAATAAGTAAAGGTAGGGCAGTAATAGTAGTAGGTAGTAAATACAATACAATACAAGAACTCTAGTGCGTGTTCAACACCTCGAATGTCTGGATATCTAAAAGTGAGGGCACCGGCTGTAAGTACTTTAAGTTTTAAGTATTAATGAAGTTAAAGCGCCAACCAACAGACTATTTTTTTACCTTTTGGACGTTTTTAGGTCGTGGGTTAACTTTTATATACATAAGTATAATATATAATAAGTATATAAACGAATGTCCAACTACCTACTCATTGAGACCATTTCGACGGTACACTGACGAAATTGGAATTACCACTAGGTTCGCGGTATACAGGTACTTAGAGGATATTCTAAAATTAATATATGAAATCGAGTCAAGAGTACCGTCGATTTTAATTGCCTAGCCCAAACACGCTATACTGGCGAGGTGGGTATCCCGCAGACTATTTGATGCTGCAGCATCAGGTCAAGGTTACCATGTCACGGGAACACCACCAAGTAACACTACACCAAATTTAAATTCAATCGGACCTGTGGAAGTTACTGAGATGCCTTTCGCTAACTAATTAACGAGCTGATTATGTTCAAACATAAAAAGATATTCATAAATTTTAGCTAAGAGCCATCTCGATTACGCCAGCTTTCAAACAAAAAAAAAACGCATCAGAATTGGTCCATCAGTTTGGTAGCTATGATACCACAGCAAATACACCTAAAACTTAGTGGTTCCATACACAGGTCAAACTTATAACACCTATCTTTTTGCATCAGGCAGAAGTTAACTTCTTACATGTTTCATGAGTGTACTATCAAACTAAGATTCCTAACCCACCACAGAACGCTTTCGCAAAAGGATCTGCTTCTGCGGACGAGTTGGGAATGTAGACAAGGTAGGAATGTGGACGAGATAGGAAGTGGACGAAATGGGGTTGTAGACGAGCTAGGAATTTGACAAAATGGAAATGTGGACAAAGTGAACCTAAATCATTACAATGTATACTGTGAAAAGGTGAAAACACTGGTGACTCAGGAATGAAATTGTTCGACTGTACTGGCAATGGGCATGGCTCTATTCTAGAGAATCAAAACAGTACATAGACTTTTTATTTTATTAGGAGTTTAGCAGTACATCTACGAAGAGGCTACAGCTTTTTTGGGCGTAGGCCTGCCCTCCTTGAAGCCGTTGCGGAAACGCCTCCTGACGATCTTGAGGTGGCGCATGCGGCCAGTGCCCGTAGTCTTCCTGCGCTTAGCCTTCACTGACCAGTGGTCTGCAAATGCAAAATAAATTTGATTAATATTGAGGCATTTATCCAGCAGTGAGTCACAAAGTAGGATACCTACTGAAAATAAAGTTATCTCAAGATAAAAAACATGCCATATTCCAGACTAGGATCAATATTGCCAAAGAGAGGAATTTGCCCAAAGTGAAACACAAAATAGGCCATGGGAAAAAACCGTGAACTTTCTGTGGATTAATTAATAGATATTTTGGATCAGCCAAAGTGCACAAAACATGAATATAGAAGACTGTCATTATCAAGGGTGTCTCTTGCATTTAATAGTGCCTTGGCCACTACAAGCAGTGATTCGATTATAACCCTGCACATGGGATGGGTGACAGGTGCATACTGTTGCACTTACAACCACCTAGTATTATCAAATTATTCAAGTGAGAAATTTTTAATTTTGTTCAGTAAATAGGCAGTTGAATGCTTGAATATATTTTATTTTTGAGTCTCCCAGTGTTTCGGAAAGACCATGATTGCCAAGAAGAATGTGCTGCAAGAAACTTGGCACAAATTTTTGTAATACACTTTCTGTGAAAATTTCAAATTTGTCTAGCTATTACAGTTAGGAAGATACAGCCCTCTGAATAGTGAATGGACCAGAGGCAGAATACATGTACCTAGAGAGTACCCTAGGAAAGCATTTTATCTCTTAGGTTAGACTAAATTGTTGTTGTAATAGCAACTGCACCCTTAAGCCTAGTTTGCCTAAGGGATAATCCACCTCTGGGATGGACATACAGTGGAGGCTTAGTAAAAGGATCCTGCTAGTACCCAATGGGTATGGAATCCTAAAAAATTACAAAGAACAAGATTTATAAAATATAAGGTTAAGGATGCATACAGTTACAATGCAACCCCTTGAATAATTATTATATTACCCATGCCCCGACTTAACATTATGTAACTAACATATTATAAATTTGGTTTCTCTAGGGCTCCATAAATCATTTCATCTTCTATGAATCAGATCCAAACTTTTAACTGTAAGAAAACTAAATACAAATGATAAACAAATTGTCATTTGAATGGACATTTTCTATTACTTTACCTACATTATACAAGGATACATTCTTATTGGCAAGGAATATTCCTCAATCAGTGTAGGATGTCTATTGCCTGAATTGACATGCTTGAATTATTTGGCAGACAGCAAACACACAAGGATGCAGTTATCCCTTAGAGTGAGATGGAAGGAAATGCATCATGCTCACTGTAACATTAAACTGCAACCTTGCATGTTTGCCAAACAATCCAAGCATGTAGAGCTGGCTTATGATATTGCATTGAAAAAGATTTTACTATGTTGTGTCATAATTATAAATTAACAGTGGATGATTTAAACAAATTTGGACAAATTAAATATGAACTGGGGAGCATTTGTTTTTTTGACATAATGTAAAGTTTCGCTGAATTATCATTTTATCTTCAGCAGAAACTAAATATTTCAGGGAATTTTTAAGTTACAATAGGTTTGAATTACTTAACATAATAATAGCTCTATTTATTCAGACCATATTTTGTCCACTTTGTTAGTAAGTAATTGTACAATAAATAAATAATCAAAACAATCACTTTTTGGGTAATGTTATTCAAGTGAATGTTAGGTAAGTGAGTGTTAGTTATTACTTTGTTTAGAATTCAATGATTTGATAAAATATGTATTTCTATTGTTGCAACAATTCCTATGCTAGGTAATGTTTAATTCTAGAGACTACATCATTCATATCAAACATTGTCTTGATCTTAAGCTTACTTACAAAGACAGTGAGTGGAATGTTATAAGAAGATTAAAATATTACCTTACTTGGACTAAAGGTTAGTTCAGCCATAGGAGGCCCGCCAAGAATCAACTGTTAATTTAACATTTATTTTATATCATCACATTAATAGCACGGGTATATTTTCACGATTAGATTCATTCACATTCATAATTAGAGATTAATATTGAAACCAACCTAACAAACACACGAGTCAGTACCTACATTGGTAGGAAAAGCATGAATACTTACAGGATCGGAGCTTAGCCGCGGGATAACCACACTGTGAGCATTTTGACTTCTGGATGTGGTAAGAGGATCTCCCACACCTCCGGCAGAGTGTGTGGGTCTTATTCCGGCGCTTTCCGAAACTTGACGTACCTTTCGTCTGAAATAAACATTGAAGGTTAGGGGTAAACACCGACACTTATCTAGCAACTATCAGGTATTTTCGTTTAGGACGTTTGTAAGAAGACTTAAAAAATCTCAATTTTAACATAATATTCATACAAAACAACGATCAACACGGATTAGAAATTAAACAGAACAGAATACAGTACCATCTTGCCGACTTTGACAAGAAAAAGAGTCTGAATGTTAACGTCAAAATCGGTTGCCAAAAACGGGTCAAGGCAATGTTGCCAGTAAACAAAGTCAGGGAATAAGATTATTTATTCTTATGGCCCAGCCTATATAAATATATATATATAAACCTACAAGTTACAATTTTACAGGCATTTATTGGCAGCACTTGTCCTGTTTTATAAAAGTACCGTGCTATATATAATTTTACAAGTTACATGTACAGGTGCCTGTAGCCATATCATAGACAAAAAGTGGACCTTTTATAGTTTTAAATTCATAATCGAACAAGCGTTTTATACAAATATTGTAAAATACAACTGTAGCATTGTAAAATTGTAACGAAAACTTACGTACATCTCGAAACCTGTAACAATGGCTACAGGTGCACACATTTTTAAATTAGGTGTCTTGATCAGTACCAAATCAATCGTTCTATCTACCTATCTATCTCTTCTTCGAGTTATTAAACTCAAGGTCATCAAGTAATGATTCGTTTATTGAGGAACTCATCTGAGTCGGACTCGGAAGAAGAGAGTCCGCGGCAGCATAGAACTAGGGAGTTTTGGCCACGAATAAATAGATTTTGTCACACCTTTTCAATATTATAATGAAAGGTCCAGAATGAACTGTATGCAAATAGACTAGACTAGATTCTGCAAGAAATTGGGAGCTCATTAGAATCGTCGAGTAATCAAAATGATTCATTGAGCACGAAGCTTCAATTCTCTGTCTGTGTCTGTCTGTATGCACTGGAGTATCATGCAATCGTTGACATGCATATTTGGCCGTTTTTTGCCATTGTTTAGAATAGATATATTTTACTAGCCGATCCGCGAACTTCGTACCGCCATAGGTTATTCCATAGAAAATGTAAGTGTAAGTACCTATGGGAAACCGAACTTCTTATTTTTTCTCGTGAAATTTTCCCCTCTATTAATACCTATCCCGCTATTCGAAGCAAATATATAAATCCAACAAATGAAAGCTCTAAAAAATTGGTCCAGCCGTTCTTTACTTATAAATAGTGCAATTAACACGATTTTGTTTTATGTACTTAGATAGATTTTTATTTATCAACTTTGCATCGGTATTTTTAATACGTAATAGATAAAAAACCTCTACGTATTTGTAATTTTTGGCAGCCACTTTCTTTTAAATTAGTGATGTCCATTACACTTGTAGAATTTACTTGTAGTCGAGATTTACAATACCGTATTACAATTGTAGCGTTCCGTGTGTCTTTATAAAACACCTGTAATTGTACATAGTGCATTAGGAAGTGAAAACGCGTATTCCCTCTGTTTGTGACCCCCAAGTATCCGCCGGCTGCTGCTCGCCGTAGCTCGCCGTAAACTACACTATCGCTTTACGGAAGGCATGAGCGACAGGACGTGCATAGGACAGACTGACGACTCTGACGGTGACAGGACTTTAATATACAGAAATTTACAAAACACATTAGACGTGGCTGTATGGACTCAGTTCCTTTGCCTATCCCTTATGGGATGAATTAATAAAAAAAAATTGGTGAAGGAAGGAAGATAAAGAGAATTTTTGGCGGGAAACCGATGAGAGTGGATCGTGTCGTTAATTGAATTTTAGTTTCTGTGCTTAATGTTGTTTGGTGGATAATAAAGATAGTGTATTATACAACAAATTGACGTGAAAGTGCCCAGCAAATGAAGAATTCAAGTGAAAACGCGTATTCCCTCTGTTTGTGACCCCCAAATATCCGCCGGCTGCTGCTCGCCGTAAAGTACACTATCGCTTTACGGAAGGCATGAGCAGTTGACAGGACGTGACTAGGACAGACTGACACAACTCTGACGATGACAGGACTTTAATATACAGAAATTTACAAAACACATCAGACGTGGCTGTATGGACTCAGTTCCTTTGCCTATCCCTTATGGGATGAATTAAATAAAAATAAAAAAAAAGGAAGATAAATGTTGAAGTTGAAGGTCACAGACCTAATACCAATTCCCATTGAGATAGGAAAGTAGAGGCGCTATATTCTTCTATATGAAGCGTGACTAATACAAATATCTGCCATATCGACACGTACATGTCAAACGGCATTTTATCTCTTTTTAACTTACTGACAGCTGCATATGAATAGGAGAGACAAATAGTATTTGTTGGTTACTAAATTTGGCAGCACTCTCTAAGTGATGTCACGAGTTTACGACAGCGTGGCAGGTGCCACCATGTTCCGTGCCAAGTTTCGTGGTAGATGTGCTGTCAAACGGTAGCCGGCTCCGAATATATTTGCTGTTTTTGTGAGAATTACTCTAAGAAACGAGTTATCATGGTGTGCAGGGCTTTGTCTTTAATAGGATAATCATGCCCTAGTGCTGCGTCAGACAGTGTAGTGTTAAAAAAACCATTAATCAACCTGAATTGACCCTTCAAAGATTAGTAACCAGTTACCTTGAATAATTCGAATGTTTTATTGTATTTTGGCATGTATCGTAACATAATGATCTTATAAAATGAGTATGAACGTCTGTTTTAGTAAGATTTGTTTTATTTTCCAATGATTTTATTTATTTCGACAGAAATCATTTGCATGATTTTGGCATATTAGCTTATGCGGTGCTAAGTATCGACATAGGTATCGATGGAATTCTAAACATTGTTTGAATTTTTTTTTTCGTTAGATTTCCTGTGAATGAAACTACCAAAAAGAAAATGATTGGAATTGAAAATATAAACCCACTACATAAGACATGGTTTGTCTGCTCGATGCACTTCGACATGTCATAATGCTTCAACAGAACTCTTAATGTGACGAGATTGATGACGTGACGGAGCAATTTAGGTAATTGTTAGATCTAAACATATAAAATAAAACCGTGACTTACTGACTGACACACAACGCGCAGCCTGAACCAGATCTGAGATTTGGAAAAAATGTCCCTTGAGTAGGCTAGAGATAAACTTATAGAAACTTAATATTCTTCTTTTTCAGTCTACTCGTGCCTGTCACCTGTGTTACCTTGTACATCAAGTGTGAGGGTAAGGTAATGTCTGTAATCAAAACGATTATAGATTTGAGGTTTCGCCATCACGGAAAAATATGTTGTGAGTGTTGTGACAAAGTATCTTTCAGAAACTATTAGAAATGAATAAAAACTTTGGAGGTGCCTAAGACAAATGTTATTTATTTTCACTTTTGTGGGTAGTAGGACCTTGTGCGAAGTAGCAGTGCTTGCACTGTTGTGTCCCGGCGTGGAGAGTAAGATAGCCGGTGTAATTACGGGCACAAGGGGAATTCCATCTTAGCTCTCTAGGTTGGCAACGCATCTGCAAACCCATATACACACATGTCATAACTCCTCTATAATGCGTTCAAAAACCGTAGAAAATATGAAATATCTGCAAAAACCAACATAATTTACAATAAAAAATAGTCGAAACGAAACGTCAGCTCGGTATGTTTACTTATCTATGATAAAAACAACAGTCAAATTCGGGACAGGTATGGATATGATAATGCCTTCTGCTTCTGAACGTGTCTTAGAGTACTCATAATATGTGTCTAGATTAAAAGTTATGTATGCTACTCTAGATAATTAGGCCTTAAAACACTCTTAACGTGACAGTTGCATAAACTTCTATAGCGTAGATTTTATCGATATCGATATCTGCATACGTTTAACAGTCCCAACCCTAGGAAAAGCAGCCATGTTACGTGCCCAATTTTAGTAGGTATGCACGCTAATTCTGTAGGTATCACCGGTCCACTTGCTATTAGGTCTGTGCCAATTCCTATCTCAATGTTGAAGGTTGACAAGGTGGTACTACGAAGTACCTAAATTTATTACATAATAAAAATAATCAGCACAGCCTACTAAGAGATACTACGTATAATAATGTCTGGTCCTGTGTCGATGAAGGTCGTGGAAATTGAATGTATAAAGGAAGAAGTTGACTGGGAGCACTCCATGTCTAAACATGAGCTGTTGGAAGACCTTTATGCAGACCACAAAGTGAAGCACGAAATGGTTTTAGGCCCAGAGTTACTACAGCGAGCACAGCAGCTGCAGCCCCTCGCCTCTCATACAATTGAAGGTAATTTCAGTGTTTCCATTGGTCACTCACTGAAACTATTGTGACAGATTGTGATAGTTTTTGTCGTAAGTAGGTACTTAACTGTCTTGGATGAATACTTAATGTCCTTAGGACTAAATTGTTTTGAACTGCAAGATTTATACAAAATAAATTTTCTTAACTTCACAAATTTGTGAGCTTGGTGCTGCAAAACCATGGAGTTCAATATTTGAATCCTATCTTTGAAAGTACAGTTTGTAATCGGCGATTTTACTACTAAATTATGCAAATAAAATTAATGCTGTTTCATTTTAGTTACTGTGAAGATAGAAGAACAACGGGACCCTTATGAAGAGGAAATAGTAAAATGCAACAA
The DNA here is from genome assembly GCA_963691665.1 of Clepsis dumicolana. NCBI lineage: Eukaryota > Metazoa > Arthropoda > Insecta > Lepidoptera > Tortricidae > Clepsis > Clepsis dumicolana. The sequence goes on along the minus strand of OY829510.1, from coordinate 9,404,589 downwards.
AAAAGCCGATGTTGGTGTCATAACATCTTCATTTACCAATAACTGTGCGATGTGCAAAGAAGTAGATACATACACACATTATTTGAGTCAGAAGGATCTGTTTACAATTCAAAATTGTTTTGTTCGGATTGAGCGCATGAATTTACATAAGGAACAGTATGCTTGCAAGACTTGTGGTAAAACTTACTCTCAAAAGTTCAGTCTTACAAAGCATATGCACATTCATACAGAAAAAATAACTAAGATATCAAAAAAAGGAATTTCGAAGAATACCACTAAGGAAACAACTGCCCATGTTAAAGATAACTGTATAAAAAAATGTGATGTGGAGAAACCTCATAAGTGCAGGATATGTAGAAAACAATTCAAATTAAAAGCATTATTGATGAACCATGAAAGAATCCACACAGGTGAAAAACCATATTCTTGCAAAATTTGCAGTAGAAGATTTACAGAAAAAAGTAATTTAAAAAGACATGAACGGACACACACAGGGGAAAAACCTTTTTCCTGTGAAATATGCAAGAAACAGTTTTCTTTAAAAGTTAATTTAATGGGTCACATACGAGTCCACACCAAGGAGAGACCTTATCCATGCATTTTATGTAGTAAAAATTTTTCAGACCTATCTGGCTTAAATAGGCACAAAGTAATACATTCAGGATACAAAAAATTCTCTTGTGACATTTGTAATAAGAAGTTTGCACGAAGACATTATATAGTTGAACATATGCGCACCCACAACAAGAAGCAAGCTTGATGATCTGTAGTAAATGGTGAGGATGAATGCAAAATTTAAGAACCAGGAAAACATTGGCTGTGGGAAATATGTGGCAAACAATTTTCTGAAGTCCATATTAGGTAGGTATAAGTTATAAAAAGACATTTGTTAAGCCATCTGGGATAAGCCAAGGTTATAATATGGGCTACTGCTTCAGCCAAACATTTAAGTATAGGTATGGTTGAGGAAATTAATTCCTGACCCACCATGGAACCTTTTCACAGTAAACATCATAGTGAAATCGCATAGCTTGACAAGGAAAATCATTATGATGTTCACTATGAAAATGTTCTATGGTGGGTCAGGAATTAATTTCCTCAACTGTACTTGCTCAACACCATGCTCTAGTCTCCTAGACAAACCAACCTACCAACACCTAGTCTCAAATAATAATTTCGTTTTGACTTTTACCCATTTTACTGTAAAGTAATTAAGTTACCTATGCCAATAAAGTTCAACAAACATTTCAGATTTTCTTATTATAAATTATTTTAGTATTTTTGATCCCTGAAGGCCCTAAACGAGCACTTTACCACAGTGCATCAACCAACTATGTATTTTTCAAACATGCATTTTAATAAGAAAGATTTTAACTAAACAAATTCACTGTGAAACTACATTTTTAACTAACAGAGAGAAGGGGCGGCGAATTCTTCATAGTGCTGACAATTTATATGTACCTTTTCCAAGAACCAAAAACTTTGGCATTAAAAGTATATCTTTTGAAGGAGCACGGACGTATAATAGCTTACCTAAAAACATTAAAGAAGCTACTTCATTAAACATTTTTAAAAATAAACTAAAAGCCCATGTTATCAATAATGTTCCTGCCACCAAAAATTGAATCCGGCCCTGCCTTGATGCGTTGTCGCTGGGCACGCGACGTGCGAGTGCATGCTATTTGTTTCATTCTACCCGATATGTCTTTATTGATGTAACAATTACCCACTTTTATATTTACTGTTCTTTTTGATTGTTTCGTATTATTGTATTTAAAGTAACGCTCACAGGCGTAATAGTTAAGGCATGATTGTTTGTTAGTCTCCGATAAGTGAAATGTAAAATTTCTTTTAAGAGATAATAAAAATTTCTTTAACCCGACATACATGTTTGTTTGCCGATAGGTAGGTACATAACAAATTGGAAATAATCTACTCTTTTTCTTTGGATCAACCCTTTCCTTTGCCTATGCCTCAAGCGAGCGAATGGCTATAACCAGGGTGGTCCAACTCCACGTTTAGGTAAGATTTTACAAGTACGCGGCGAATCCTATCCATTGGACTAAATTTTAAAGGGCCTAGCCAGTCGCGCGCCGGCCGGGTCGCATGCTCGTATGTCGGATGTATCCTACTCACGCGCCGCGCGCTTCGCATCGAAATGTAAAGCCAAAGGTTTACTTTACATTAATTATTACAAGCTTTTATTTTCATTTGCAATGTTAGTACATATGTAGGTACGTGTATGTACGAGTTAAATTCGAAAAGTACAAAATTCGAACTTCGTATCGTGCCGTCCCGCTCAAGCTAATATGATTTAACCCGAGAGTGAGCGAGACGATGCGATACGAAGTTCGATTTTCGAATTTTGTAGTAATCACTCAGGAGCAAGGAACATATAGGTATTTACCTATATGTTCCTTGCTCAGGAGTCAGTTGCCAACTCCTAAAAAGTTTACCCTTGACCTTAAGTCAAATACCTACGTCATTGATTATTATATTCATATTTTGCTAATAAGAAGCTTGTCAACCATTGATGTACCAAATGTACCAAATAGTGATGTATAAAAGTCGGTGTTGTCAATCTTTGCTGATACCATTTTAGCTACTTTCCTTTTTTAGTTATTAACGACAAGACGTGAGCGATCGTTGGTTTGTGCTGAAACGCCAATTACCAAACTCCTATAATCCACTAATAGTGGTACAATATTTTATGCTAGCCATACAGAAGAAGTTAGAAAGAGACAGACCCCTTGGTGACGTCCTTTTCACACTTTTTTTTAATTCCTAGTTTAGGTATGACACGTTAATGTTCGAGAGATAGCATTCCAGCTCTAGTGTAAGTTCCTTGCTTCATTTCATTGATCTTTGGTTGGATTGGATGTGGCTGTGTTTGGCGGGAAACCGATGAGAGTGGATCGTGTCGTTAATTGAATTTTAGTTTCTGTGCTTAATGTTGTTTGGTGGATAATAAAGACAGTGTATTTATACAACAAATTAACGTGACAGTGCCCAGCAAATGAAGAATTCAAGTGAAAACGCGTATTCCCTCTGGTTGTGACCCCCAAGTATCCGCCGGCTGCTGCCCCTAAACTACGAAATTCGAAAATCGAAGTTCGTATCGTGTCGTCCCCTCAAGCTAATATTATTTAATACGAAAGTGAGCGGGATGGCACGATACGAAGTTCGAATTTTGCACTTCGTGGTCGGGGGGCTGCTCACCGTAGCTCACCGTAAAGTACACTATCGCTTTACGGAAGGCATGAGCAGCTGACAGAACGTGACTAGGACAGACTGACAACTCTGACGGTCACAGGACTTTAATATACGGAAATTTACAAAACACATCAGACGTGGTTGTATGGACTCAGTTCCTTTGCCTATCCCTTATGGGATGAATTAATAAATGTCATTCAATTCATAGCAATAAAAAACGTAGCGCGTAGTGATTATATTCTCTTTGACGTAGCGTAGCATGACTACCCGACTAGCGTGAGTAGCGTGAGTGATTTAGCTAAAACTGCGTTACTACAGTAAAGTCAAGACTTTTTAAAATATAAACACTGGTACGTATACGTATGTAATGCTTTACTTCAGTCAGAGTTACCCATGAGTTGCCCAACCCCAACTGCGTCGCAAAGGGTATTATATACGATGTACTTTGGGGTCTACTCTACGGTACAGCCTACAGGGGTGTAGAGCGGACATTTTATAAAAAGTTGTACTTTGGAAGACTTTTTTTCACGTATAAAAAAAAACCGACGAATTGAGAACCTCCTTTTATTGAAGTCTTAAAATCAATAGTACAGTTGAGATCTCTAATAAAATTCATAAATATCTGAACATGGACCTTAAGTGACTGGCAATAAAGTCTGGGTAATTGTGTATAGATGTTTTTGAACGGTTGGCTGTACAGGTATTGGAGATCTCAACTGTATTTACATGTGATTCTTGTTTATTAGACATAACATAACAATTTCAAAATCCCAGAAAAAGCGTGTGAAACTTTTTAAAAGTACTTCAGATTTTCTGATCTCAATGTTTTATGTGTTCTTGCCTTAAATGCTTTACTAGAGGAGACTTAAAAGTGCACCATGAAGTCCAACATGTTTTGGAATTCCTAATTGAATTAATTTATGCTATGATTGAATAATGCTGCTACAGAATAATTCATTTTGTATGTTTAGAATTCAGTCAGATAAGTGCCTACCTAAATGCATGGGAGTTGTATTCTTTTGTGTAGACTGGTTACTCTAATCAGGGTTAACCTGAATAAAATGTGCTATGTTAATATTTTAGATGTCAGTTAAAGATGGAGCTACTTGAAGCTATGAAGAATTTAACTGTTCAGCACCCAGACAGTAAAAACTTGCTCTTCAAGAGCATTGCTGCAGATATTGATCTTGTCCCAACTGAACTAGTTCTCGCTGAATACACTGACAAAACTTTAATTATTATCTCTCAATACCAAAAAATTGGTAGCATGTTGACTGTTCAGAGAGATGAAGTACATAATCCTCTTGGCACTAGTGATATTTATACTTCAAAAGTAATTTTTGGTGCTACAGGGGAGGAGCACGAAGTAGCAGCAAGGTACTTGGCTGAAGCCATCAAAATAACCAAACCCCTGAACATCTTCATCAACCTCAAGTCATATGATATTGAGACTTTGAAGGCCTGCATAGACATAATTCAAGATCTCCAGAAAGAAGAAAGCAATTAAAATGTCTGTAACAAGTATCAAACAATTTAAAACTGTCCAAAAATACTATGGGCAGCTGGTTCTTGGTCCACCAGGAGCTGGAAAGACAACATATTGCTTTCAAATGTCTCAATTATTACGAAAACTGGGAAGAAAAGTGATTATTGTTAACTTAGATCCTGCAAATGAATCAATGTCTTATGATCCTGATATTGACATAAGAAAACTGATAGTTCTTGAAGAGGTCATGGATCAGCACAATTTGGGGCCAAATGGGGCATTATTATATTGTATGGAATTCTTGGAGAAAAATATAGATTGGCTGCTTTATCAAATTCAAGGAGATAACTCTACAAACTTTATATTTGATTTGCCTGGCCAGGTAGAATTATACTGCCACCATGAGAGTTTGGCAAATATTTTTTCAAAACTATCTTCTCAGAGCAATTTGCACTTGTGTGTAGTTCACCTGGTTGACTCCCATCATTGCTCTGATGCTGGCAAATTTATTGCTGCATTAATGTTATCTTTGAGTGCAATGTTAAAGATTGGATTGCCTCACATCAATTTACTTACAAAAATAGACCTCTTAAAAAAACACATGGATAAGTTACAATTTGGAATTGACTTTTACACTGATGTATTGGATTTAAACTACTTAATAGATTCCTTAGATAGTGATGCATTCACTAACAAGTATAAAAAGTTAAACAGTGCCTTAGTTTCTATTGTTGAAGATTACAGTTTGGTTTCTTTTCAACTCGTGGACATGTTACAAGAAGACAGTCTCATCAAGGTTAAGAACTTGGTGGACAAAGCCAATGGTCATGTATTTAATGCTGAAGAAGGAAGACATATAAATAGTATGTTAGCATGTGCTATGGGGGTTGGTGAGAAGACAGACTTGCATGATTGTTAAATAAAAAATGATTTCTAAAAAATGTGTTTTTGTTTTCTATGTTGGGAACATTCTACAAATATACTTTGTCGATTTTTAGGGTTCCATACCTAAAAAGGAAAAAACGGCACACTTATAGGATCACTTTGTAGTCCATCTGTTTGTCTGTCAAGACCCTTTTTCTCTGGAACGCGTGGAGGTAGCATGCTGAAATTGATATCAAATACTCAAGCCTGCGGTCCCTGGAAGCTGTGAAAAAATCAACCTTCTAAGTCCACGCAATCAAAAGATACAGTCATTAAAAAGGCTATTTCCATACAAATTGGTGAAATCCGAAAACCTAAAGGGTACTTCCAGTTGTCCTAGAAACTTGAAAATTAGTATGAAGATAGCTTTTATAACACAACCACTCAGAATCTTAAATTTTTATGTCTGTAGGTCACAACAAATATACACCGTTTACCACTGCTAACGACATCTAGCGTCGAATAGGAGGACTTTGTGGATGCCGCGCGGGGTTATTGACGCTTGTTCGTCTAGTCGCCACTAGATGGCAGTAAAATCCTAAGCAAAATATAGGAACAGGGCTTTGCTAATACTGGACAACTTAAAACACTGGGGAAAAGCAGGGAAATCTTTGTACGGAACCCTCGTGCGCGAGTCCGTCTCGCACTTGGCCGGTTTTTGATAGGTACAAAGCAATTGCATACATACACGCAAAAATGCAGGATCATAACCTAACCAACTTAGAAAAGTTGAAAAACCCCCGACATTGTCATTTCAAAGTTCGATATTTCAAAAACGGGTGAACCGATTTTAATGAAACTTAGCTAAGAACCATCTCGATTAATCTAGCTTTTGATTAGCAAAAGCCACATCAAAATTGATAGATCCGTTTGGGAGCTATGATGCCACAGACAGATACATAGATACACGTGTCAAACTCATAACACCCCTCTTTTTCGTCGGGGGTTAAAAACTGGCTGGATGCGATGCGAACTAAGCCATCTTCGTGGTACCTATCTTATTCCTTTTCTGATTAATAGCTTAACATTAACAATTGACAACACTGAACAGTCGTGATGTGCAGTGCATACAGTAATAAGTTTGGAACGTACCTAAACTAAAATAGAAACATCTAGGGTTTCTCTTTTTATAACCATGATTATTTTGTTTATCTACACAATTCATAAGTCCTCTATTATGCGTCAAGAAACCGTAGGAAATGATCATCATTACGACAAACAGTTTTCATTTTCAAAAACCAGCACGATTTAAAAATAGGCCTCTATTAAAAAACTGTCAATTTCTATTAAATGCCTTCGGCTTCTGAACCCATCTTAGAATGGGTACTTATATTATATGTGTAGATATAGTAATGTATGCTACTATACATAATTAGGCCTTAAAACACTCATTATGTAACAGTTGCATAAACTACTATGTACTTATTAATAAGAGTTATTATTTAGTAATACAGATGAGTAGGAAGTTGGAATATAAAGTACACTAAAGTATGATTCCCTCTTAGCGGGTCGAGTGAATTCAAATTTTGGCCGATAGATGGCGTTACTACAACACATGTCACAGATGATATCTATTTCTCATCTAAAAGTAAACTATCGACAAATGCAGTGGGTGCATGGGTAACTAAACCCACTGGTTTGTGAACCCGGTGGGTAGGTACACGGCTCGCGAGTGAAACTGTGCTATTCTGCATTGTATTCGGTGACGATATGGCTTATTATGGATCCGATATTATATACTCTTTGGATCCGATCGGACGTGACGGCATCCGGCGGCACGCCACGTGGTAGAGGCTGAACGGAGCCGGTCAGACGCGGGAGCAGACAAATGCAACCGTCGGGGTACGCGAGAAGCCGACTAGCAGCAAGCTGTGTAATTTATGTGATATCCAGGCCCCCGTTTCATAAACGTGACAGGTGACAAATGACAACGACAGTTTGGTGTAGGTTACTGACTTGAAAAGTTTTTGTATTACCAGAATTCATATTAACTTCGAAGCGTAGATCGAATTGTCGTTGTCATTTGTCATCTGTCACGTTTATGAAACGGGGGCCTGATGTCAGTACAGCGCAGACGCTCTAAAATCCTTTGACAGCTAGTAAAGTGCGTTATGCTGCCGTCCAACCCGACGCGATCAGTGGAAATCGTCATCGATACATAAAACATTAAAGATAGGACATGCCTGTTCAGCGCTGAAAAATGCGGCCCTCACTCATTAGCTGTCATTAGACTGACATAATGTCAAACATCAAGGGATACTAAGTCGCCGAATTATCTATAATTGCTTGTCCGCGCGCGGTGAAGCGGTGGCGTATGTCTTTTTTGTATATCAATGGAAATCGTACTTGAGTCGATCGGCGTCGAGACGACTCCGTTTCTTGATGAGACACTAATAGTAATACTATTTGTGTTTTGTTTCGTAAATTACACGAAAAAATTAAACAAAATCTAAAACAAAACGCAAATATTATTAGTCTAACGCATAGTAATAGCTAATAAGCTTCAACAAACGAGGCCCTGGTAGCCGAATGGAGCCAATCGGACGCAACGGCAGCTGTCCGAGTACGCGAGGAGCCGTTCGGACGCATATATATGTTAGTACTGTGCAGAACGCGCTAAATTCCTTTGGCATTTAATAAAGCGAGCTAGGCCGCCGTCCGCCCGACGCGACGCGCTCAGTGGGAATCCTACTTTAATTTCTAATGGCTTCACAAATTTGTGTGCAACACGTACAGATTTTCTATGCCCATAATGATTAATGCAATCTACTTTTGTTACTTTCAGATGATGACGTCCAAATATAATCAAGATATATATGATAAGCTGTTCAAAGTTGAACTAGAACTAGATAGGTTGCTGGACGACAATGAAAAATCTATTAAAGTACACCTCCTGCACCAATACAACGATATCAAAGATGCCACGCAAATAGTGATAAATTACATAGCCAACGTTGAAGGCACAACTGTTACTGAAATCCACAGACGGTTAAACCTCTGTGAATAAATAAAACCACTTTTTAATGATGGAACGTTTTATTTGAAGACAAATACAACTGTTTGTTTACAATTTTAAATTCATCCAATATTTTTTTGTGTTCAAACTAAAACAGTAATGAACGTTTTATAAACAATTCTCATTGTTAGGTTACATCTAAGTTATAAGTGTTTTCAAAAAAGCCACAGTTCCACTTTGCTACAGTTCAGTTAGGAAAATGTTATGTATTACCACATGTATTCTAATATATTTGATTACAATTATGTTGACAATATTTAGTGATTATCGTCGGCAAACAAGTTTATAATGTAGTAAATGTATTAATATTGTTGGATAATCTAAAACTATAGTGAATAATGGTTTGAAAAGAGAAAAATAAAATCTACTTCTTTGAACCATCACTAATGAACTATTAACTTTAAAATATGTATGTGACAAAGAATATTTCTTTAAAGAGCACAAAATACGATTGAATAACGTAAAGGCATGTGCCATTCTCGTATCAGACCATACATAAATGTTAGCCTTCTTTGCCTTTTAGTTATAAAATCGTTCAATTGTTATTTTATCTTCTATAACATGCTTTATGTTGTTACACATAATTCTTAAGGAAAACAAATTACATTGAAGTTAAAAGTTCTAACGCTACACATCCGTGTTTTAATAAGCAAGCAATAATATATGTTTAAATATATAGTATAAAGTATCGCGCGTGGCGACAGCTAGCGAGAGCTGAGCATGCGAGGGCCGCGGCGGCGGCAGCGGCGCCGCCGGGCGCGCGACGCGGTCGCGCCCTCGTTACGAAGTCAGATGCATTATAGTTACATTACTTTGTTTGGCAATTACTTGGAACAGCGCAGTGGCTACTATATAAGTGAGTTCTGCACTCTTAGTTCTGTTCATGTTTTAATTGATAAAATCAATTATATGTATTTTTGCAACATATTTTGTCTTCTGGCCAGGGTTTAAGCGTTCCAAAAATTGTAAAGTCTTCATTTGGTTCCATTCTGGACTGGCGCGAACTGTCTTTCTTAATCGTATGTTCATGAGTAGACTCGATATGGAATGTAACTGTATTGAATATGTCGCGACAGTTTACCACCAACTTAGCAAGACTTTGTCTCAAATATCCTCGTTAGTCATTCCAGCTACATTTAAGTATAACATTATAACAAATTTACAAAAATACATATAAAGTGAAGAACATTCGCAATGTTGAGCTTCCAAAAATGCGTATAAATATATCACTAACAATCTAAAATTTCCTATTGAAATAATACCCTATAGGATGAGGAAATATCAATATGCGAATGTTCATTCAGTTTCATTTAAAGGTCTATTATAAGACTTAATTCTATACTTTCAGACTCGTTTCAGGCAGTCCCACGGATCCTAAAGCACCAACCCATCATTCAATAAATGCAATTTTTATACTAATTTATCAATCTTACTATTATTGTGGTATTACCAATCTACATCACATTACATGTGAGTTGACGTACAATACAACATAATAATGAACAACACTGCATATTCATCAGTTCACCATTCACCATAACACTCAACCATCCAATAATGCCTAAATAGCGTATCATGAAATACCGAAAACAAGTCTGAAATATGCTGGTTTAGTCCATGCAATCACCAGAGCGGCGAGTGTGACTCAGATTCCCGGGTCTTACCTACATACAGGAATTAGGTATTTAATGTTTTTCACCAACCAATACACTATTTTCAACCTTTTTGTGATAATATTTTGATAAATTTATATTTCTAGCTGTAGGGGGATCTCACAACTTGGCTGAATACAATGTATTTTCCTTTAAACGCTCAGGGCGGCTATTTTTCATACGGATAACATAGACTAAACCAAGTTAAAAAATAAAAATAATTTGGTAAATTGTAAATATTACTATATGTAAATAAATAATGCTGACTCAGTACTTTATATGCTTACAATCAAAACATATTATTTACTAAGTCATCTCACTTTTAATCAAACGTGACTTAATAATCAACATGTTAATTTATTAATATATATTTCTAATTATCACTTGTCAGATAACGGGTGCTTCCGAGGTTTGTTCAGCTCGCAGATATGTTAGACCTGCTGCGAGTAACAAACCCACTCCCTTTGGGCACTTTGTTATTTGCTTTGTCTGCTTCGAGCACGCGTATCTTATAATTATAACAATTATTTATTGCAGTAGCACATCACAAAATATCCAAAGAGGCAATCTTTGTCTTATTAGGGTATAGTGGGGCATCTTTTGCCACAATTGTCTCTTGTTATTAATATTATAATTAATTGTACACGTTTCGTGACAATCAACGTAATATAAAATCAGTCTCTTATTGGGAAGTCTTTTAGATCTTCAGGCACGTATACAATACGACGGCGGGCGGCTCCCGCTACAGCATACGAAATAACAATGTCTTTAAATAAAATAGACCTTGTTATTTTTCTGCTTTACAAATATTATGCAACCTCACAAATTACGTGCTACATTAGAACAAAAGGTATTTAGACGTCAATTGTTACTTTTCCCAAAAATGTTCCTGTTGTTACTTCATTACTAATAATTATACGTAATGTGAGTAGTATACACCAACATTGTAATTATTAAATTGTGTTTTTGTTTAAGTGTTATTGAGGAATCTGTGTATACTACTACAAACAAGTGTGTACGATTAATGTAATTGAAAAGCTTTCCCCACAAAAAGAAATGAAAACAATACAACTGAATTACTACCACTAAAACAACAATGAAAATGCGGCCTGCGGGGCCGCTACCGCTACAGCAGCTGCCCGCTATCCCTACCCCTCAAAGCGATGACAATGAGAAGCTGCGGTATAAATCAGCCCACTAGAAAATAACTATGTAGCGTATAAATGGCTAACAAAATAAAAATGTCTTTACCTCCAGTATCGTTTGCTAGGTTGGTAGACGACAATAATACCATCTGTTTCAATAAATATTAATTAGAAACTGGCGCGTCACCTTGACCAATATGTTCTTTGTCCGAATTATGGCCATGCTCCGTCATCTAAAATATACCAAGGGACTGAGTAAAATATAATTACATGTAATTAAGAAGAAAGGTCGATAGATAGGGAAAGCTTTGATGAAAGTCCTATTGTAGTTAGTGGGTGTAGTTCGGTATTACTTATTCAGCAGTCACCTCATTCTTATCCAGTGGTCCGTTGGCTTCCAACGTCTGGGTTATGTCAGTCTTCGGGTTTGAACTCTTCTTTTTACCTTTTCCAACATTTTTCTTGGCATTTTTACCAGTCTTCGTCCGCGATGGTTGGGCTCCTAGAAAATACATAATTTTGTAGTTTCTTACTAAGAGCCTTATTCATAAACGTCACTCAAGCCTCCATTAGCTAAAATAGATTTTATCTTCTTCTTACTAACGGAAATGTCAATGTGAAAAAAAGGACAAACGAACTTTAACGGCATTTTAGTTAAAATAGGTTTATGAATAACAGGGTAAGAGTTTACGGTTGTCAAATTAACATAAAGCAACAATTTGGGAAGATAATTTGATCATAACATTAGCAATATCAACCTTCAATCTCGTTGTCGGCGGCAGAGTCATCGCCCCGAGGGCTTCCTTCTTCTGTCTGCGAGACCAGATCCTCCGGTCGTACAGTTTTACTGGAACATTAAAATCGTCATCACTATCTTACTAGTAACATAATAACAGCGACTTTAACATGTCACGTGATTTGTTTTCATTTCGCTTTAATGAAATGATGATGATGATTAAATTGTGCTTTCAGTTCATTTACACGGTAGTATTGAATCTTGATCTTAGATTACTAATATAAAGATCAGGATATGCCCTTTGGAACATTTTGAAATAGGAACGGTGCTGCCGAGCCCGCCGGCAGGAGCGGTGCGCGCG